>CANYCX011040019.1:0-10632 GCA_948193385.1 Breynia disticha f. nivosa | reverse complement strand
ATTTTGTATACCTATTTAATTTTGTGGATAGTTCAATATACGAGATTTGTATAAAGAACATGTATCGTTTTCAGACCATATATTCGGATACAAATCTGTAATAAATATTCTTTATGTGTTAAAATGGAATTGGGGCTCCTTAATATATCAAAAATGGAATTGGGTTAATTAAAAATTGGGTTTTGGGCTAAAGCCCATTAAATTTCAGGGTTTAATGAAACTACGCGTGGTGGTATGAAATACGCGTTGTCGCGCCCACCACGCGTACTTTATATTCCATAAACGTGCGGCCGTCTGGAGTACGCGTTGTCATAACGACAGCGCGTTCTCTTGGCCAGTCCGCGTACTTTTCTGATTTTCCGAATTTTTGTCATCTCTTCACATTTTCAACTTCATAAACTAATTATCATCCATTTCAAATCTTATTTTTTCAATACTATCAACTAATATTCCATTCCTCTTTCTTCTGAAATTTAATCTACTAAATTATATACTATTTCAGGAATTTATACTTAATTGAAATAAGCATAAAAATTCAAATTACAAACTAATAAGCAAGTGTAAAACACTTACCTCCAATTCCAAGCAAAATCCAACTATCAAGCCTTAATTTCCTTTCCAAAACTCCCACAATCTCCTGTATGTCAATTTACAACATACTAGAATTTATTAATGTTCATTGAAGAGTTTATTCCAACACTATCCATTTAAAATCAACCAATTATCAACTTTTCTTCAACTTCAACCATACCAAATTCCATCTTCTAAAAATTATACTATTTCTCTAATATATTCTAAATTTTAATCAGCCATAAACACAATATAAATATGGTTTAGAATTCCAACAACCAACCACTTGTAAACCATATATAAATCTTATGTTTATACCATTTTCTACCAACCTTAACATGCATAAAATCATCTTAGCATTCTCCTATATTAATTTAAATTTTCCAGCAGCATAATCCTTCAATTCCAGCAATTATTCAACCATTTAAACTCATCAAAACTCAACCATAAACTCAAAATCAACTGTATGTAAACTTAACCTTAAATTACCTTCACTTTGTATGCAATTTCCTCCAAGAAAATCCACAAAAAATCTCCTTCAGAATTTCCTCCCTTCTCCTCTATATTTCCTTAACATTTTCTGTCACAAATATGTGTATTTCTCAAGTATTTTGGGCCTCATTTTCCCCAAAATCCGAAATGTTGTCATTTCTTATTTTTTTTCAATCATTCTGATGAGTACGCGTGGTGGTCACTACTACGCGTGGTGGCAGCGACCGCGCGTACTCTCTGTCCACTGCGCGTACTTCACGTCTGCCCCCTTTTTTTTTAATTTTTAATTTAAATCATTTTATTTTACATCATCCTTATATCAACCTTCCGTAACCATATTTATTAACATTTTAAATGTTAATTTATCGTCATTTTATTGACGAAAAATATTCAGAATGTTACACATACAGTAGAATGCTCGAATTTTGTATGTGGTGTATTCCCTTTGGCAAAACAGAAAAGATTACCTTTCCCAGATCATGAGAAAAATACTTGTAAACCTTTTGAATTGCTTCATATTGATATTTGGGGACCCTATTCAGTAGCTTCTTTGTCTAAAGTACATTATTTCCTTACTATTGTTGATGATTTCACTAGAATAACTTGGACCTTTTTGATGAAACACAAAGATGAGGTTTCTTGGTTGATTCTAGATTTTAGTAACTATGTGCAGACTCAGTTCAATATGCAAATTAAATGCATAAGTACAGACAATGGACTTGAGTTTGCATTAAAGAAAATTTTCAGTTCCACAAGAACCATTCATCAATTAACATGTGTTGAAACTCCTCAACAAAATGAAATTGTTGAAAGGAAGCACCAAGACTTGTTAACAGTTGCAAGAGCACTCTTATTCCAGTCTTATTTAGCTTCACATTTCTGGGGAGATTCTGTTCTTACAGCAACCTGCCTCATTAACAGATTACCCACACACATACTTAAAGGCCTGACACCTTTTGAGATGTTATATAACCAAAAACCAAAGTATGATCATTTGAGGGTGTTTGGCTCTCGTTGTTTTGCATCTATATTATTTGGGCATAGGTCTAAGTTTGCGCCACGAGCACGAGTGCATATTTCTGGGATATCCTTCACATGTTAAAGGGTATAAGTTGTATGATCAGAGTCCCATTATGTTATCTTGTCTCTAGAAGTAGTATTTCATGAGTCAGTCTTTCCATTTTGTAAGAATGATGTGTCTTGTGTCCCATGTCAAGTTCCATTACTTGTCTTTCAGGGCTGTGTTGATGATAATAATTTTGAGTTTCTATCAAGACCTGAACCTTTAACGCACACTCAACTCAATACTTCACCTGAAACCATAATAACATCATCACCTGAACCTATAGTACACACTTCATCTGAACCTGTAGTGGTACCTAGACGCAGCACCAGAATCAAACAACCACCAACTTACCTAACAGATTATTACACTCAAATTCCACAAACACAAATACATTTTGCTACCAAATACCCATTCAAAATTATCTTTCCACATCACACTTATCACCTGCCTGCCAAGTATTTGTCTTATCTGCCACAAAGCATGTCAAGCCTGAAACTTATGCAGATGTTAAACAATATGAGTGTTGGCAGAAGGCCATGGCTGTAGAGATAAAGGCATTAGAGGATAATAATACCTGGTCAGTGGTTTCTGTTCCATTGGAAAGACATGTGGTTAGATGTAAATGGGTCTATAAACTGAAAACCAAATCTGATGGAACAGTGGAAAGGTATAAGGCTAGGTTAGTAGCCAAAGGTTATAGCCAAGTGGAAGGTTTTGACTTTACTGAAACCTTTAGTCTAGTGGCAAAGCAATGTACAGTTTGGACATTTCGCAGTGGCATCAAACTTTCAGTGGACAGTTGGACAACTTGATACCTTTTTGAATGGAGACTTGGAGGAAGACATTTATATGGAGTTGTCGTAAGGTTATGATGTCAAAGTTCAGTGTCTTAGGGGCATGAAACAGGCACTGAAACTTCATAAATCTTTATATGGATTAAAACAGGCTTCACACCAATGGAACATCAAGTTGACATCTTCATTGCTAGCTAATGGTTTTCTTCAATCAAAATCTGATTATTCTTTGTTCTCTAAGGAAGTCAGAGGGAAGAAGCTGTATGTTTTGTTATATGTTGGTGATATGGTGTGAATGTGCAGTTGTGTTATTGGAGTTTATACAGCAGTTGGCTCGAGAGTTTAAACTTCGGGATCTTGGTTCTCCTCAATATTTTCTTAGGCTATAAATAGCAAGATCAGATAATGGCATTGTACTGAACCAATGCAAATATGTTCTCGATTTGTTGTCTGACTTTGGTTATCTTGGTTCTAAACCAATTGGCACACATATAGCTGTGAATGTTAAGGTGCAAAAAGATACAGGCACAGAAGAGGTGCATGCGACACAATATCGTAAATTAGCTGGTAAACTGATCTATCTCACTTTTACTAGACCGGATATCAGTTTTGTTGCTCATTCTTTATCTTAGTACATGGATAAATGTCAAAAGCAACAATTGCAGATTACTCATCGAATCTTGCGTTATCTTAAGCAAGCTCCTGGGCAAGGATTTCTGTTTTCAAGTAATCAAGATTTGCGGATGGTGGCATACCCAGACAGTGACTGGGGTAGTTTCTTAGATACTCAACGATCTGTCAGTGGGTTTTGTATTCAGATTAGTACTTCTCTAGACAGTTGGAAGTCTAAAAAATAGTCTTTGGTAGCTCGTAGTTCGACAGAGGTCAAGTAATGGGCGATGGTTTCTTATTGTTGTGAAGTAGTATGGCTTATTGCTTTACTGCGAGACTTTGGTGTGATTTAGCGTGACCCTATACTTATGAATTGTGATAATCAGACTGACATTAACTTGTCTAAGAATCCAATCTTTCATGAGCGCACAAAACATGTGGAAACCAATTGCCATTTTGTTAGGGAGACATTGGCTGTCGGAGTTATTGAGGTCAAGTATGTACACACTTCTCTTCAGCTTGCAGATTTCTTTACAAAAGGATTACCAGGTCCTACATTTTATTGACTGCTACACAAGTTCAGTATTTTGAACGTTCATGGTTCAAATACTTTGCTTGAGGGGGGATGTGACACAGTACTGAATGATAGAAGTGAAGAGCGTGCGATAGGCACCAAGTTGTTATACATTTGGACGAGCTGCTGATGTGGCAGAAGCTAGGATTAAAATGCATCTGATTGGTGGATCTGGAATGTTCATTTTTGTAAATAACTTTTGTATATTGTCAGCTATAAATAACAACTATTGTAACAAACCTAAAACATAGTAGAAATAAAAACTTTCTTGATTCTCTCATCTTTCTTCTCTTTTCTCTTTAATTTTCATCAAGATTACATCTAAAATACATTTTAGATGTACCGCTGAATTTTTTCCGTCGAATTAAGTCAGACTATCGAATTTCGTTTATGGAAGTGTCCAGAAAGACGTCGAAAATAACCATAGAATTACCCAGTTAATGTTGATCGTATCTGTAAGAAATGGTGATTCGTCTTCTATTAAAGAAGATAGATGACATGGCAACTTGTTATTGGTGAAGCAATCAAATCGCACATTGATTTGTTGAGTCAAATGTTGAACTCAAGCAATTAATGTGCTTCCACGCGAGAGAATGGGGAGTCGCTGTATGGTGGGAAGTTACAATGCATGCAATTAAATCCTCCCTACAGAAAATTGATCTCAATACAATACCATCAACAACTATCTATCCAATTTTTCTTTTAAGTACAAGAAATTTGATTTGGGAAGGTATAGGATGTCTAGTTCCACTAAAACTATCACTATCTATGATTACGTTCCATTGTGAGGCATACTCTCGCCCTAGGTATGAGCCTATCGCTCCTAACTGTGTTTTAGGTCTATTTTCTTTTTAAGTGTCTAGGGTTTATTGTCCTGCCTTTCTTGCTCTTCTAAGCCTTATGGAATGCGAGCGAATGGACATTGATGATGTCACAAAATAGTGTGCAAAAATTGTTATCGACGAGGACAATGATGAGGAAACTATTGAGATTGAAGAGAGTAACTTGTGCAATGAAGTCATCGACTTACGATGGGCTTTGGTTGGGAGGTTCCTTATGGATCGAGTAGAGATTTTTGAATTCATGAATCGGGTTCTTCATGAGGCTTGGAAGCCAGGGATGGGTCTATGCATCTCTGGGCTCAATCTAAACTTATTCTTATTCCAATTTGGACATGAGGCAGATATCAAACGTGTCTTGAAGGAGGCCATTGGTCGTGCGACAACAATGTCATGCTACTGGAAAGGGCTGAAAGCATTGCCAACGTGGTGGGACAGACTATTAGGAAAGTTACTGAGATGGACCCTCATAACTTCAATGGTCTGAAAACTAACTACCAGAGAATCAAAGTCATTCTCGATGTTATCAAACTGTTAAAGCAATCGGTGCTATTAAAAATCAATGGGAAAGCCACTAAGGTGAGGTTCAAGTATGAACGCCTTCCAACCTACTTCTTTGGATGTGGCTACATGAGCCACAGTGAAAAGTTTTGTAAGAACGCCTTCTCCAATAATAAGGGGCTAGTGGAGAGGAAGTGGAGCACTGATCTAAGAGCGGTGCCAAAAAACACCATAAAAACCCATGCAGGAGATAAGTGGTTGAGGCAAGTTCCAATGATGATGGCTAAGCATGAAGGGGGTTCCAAGGTTGAGGAGGGGAATGCAAAGGCTGCGGTAGTGAAATAGTATGATGACTTCATGCACGTGGCCCAGACAACTAAGAGTTGCATGGGGGAATCTAATGACAAGCAGAAACTTGGGAAAGAGAAGGCGGCTACACGTGCTTTGGGAAATGATCCTTAAATTAATAAGAGTGAGAATCTAGGGATACAGGATGATGGGCTTATTGAGGATGAGATCGTGTGTAGTGAACCAAAAAGGAAAAAGATTGGTCCAGCTGAAGAAACTGAACATGGAAAAGAAATCAATGAGGTTGAAAGGGCTGATTCTAGCAGTAGGCTTTGTACAGCCTAGGAGACTCACACTGGAAACATCCAAAAAATGAATTTAGCAGTGGGTTCATTTTTATCTTTTTAGAACTGCTAGGGTTGGCCAACCCCCGTGCAGTTCGTATGCTTGTGGACATTGTCCGTTGTCTTAAGCCTGATTTTATCTTTTTAATTGAAACCTTATGTAATGAGGAAAAAATTTGTGATGTTATGAAAAAGCTTTCTTTTGGTGGTTATTTTGCAGTAAACAAAACAGGTAGATCTGGGGGCCTAGGCCTCCTCTAGCGCAGGCCTAATTCAGTGGTTAGATTAAATTTAAACCCCCAGTTTATTGAAACACAAGTTATTATCCCGGGCCATGGTCCTTTTCGCTTAATTGGCTTCTATGGTTACGCTACTAAAAGGAAACGCAAGAAATCCTAGGATCTTCTCCATCATCTTAGCTCTGAATCCTCTTTTCCTTGGTTCATCCTAGGAGATTTCAATGAACTCTTATCTCCTTAAAAAATTGGCCAAAACCCTCACCATGACTAGCTTATGGAGGGTTTTTGACATGCTATTGATGTGCAGATTGGTGGACATGGGTTTTATTGGCCTTGTTTTCACTTTGGAAAGGAAAGAAGGAGTGGCAGTTTGGACTAGACAACAACTTGATAGGGTTTTGGTGACAGATTCTTGGTTGGCTCTATTTCAGCAGTCCCTGGTTATGCATATAGCAACGACTTCCTATGATGCTAAAGTTACATTCCTAATTATTTCAAATTGATTGAAAAATGTATAAATTTTTTTAATATATGATGCTCACAATTTATATGCCGGTGAAATTTAAATTCCATACATCAAATAAAAATACATTGGTATTATGTAAATGATTTATACAAAATCATTTATAAGTCAAATCCATTTTTCCCAAATGTGCTTCGCTGACCTCATTTGTGGAAATCCTCTTGAACCTGCACACAACATTCAGCAACAAACAAAGGTGAGTATATAAAAATACTCAGTAAATGACCCTAACGTTGTTAAGCTGAGGTGCAGGGAACCTTTGGCTAATATAGGCGTGCTCGTGGAACACGAAGCTGTATTCGCAACTAAGTCCCCTAATGGCTCACCGTTGCCATATCACATACAGTTTTAAAGCTTCTCATAACATTTTTACAATCACCTTAATTCAGATAATCTATGCGATATTGATAAAGTTTTTACATTATAGTATTATCTAGTCAAGTCATTACAGAGCCATTCAAACAATCATATATATATCTACTTAATAGTTGCTCATCCTTAGTTATAAACACTGTCAAAACATAAACATGTACTAAATGGCAAGCTGAAATCACATTAATGAATTTCAAATGAAGATGCAACTAGGCTCAATCAACTCAATTTAGAAAACAATTTCAATTAGCATTTGGACTGTTTGTTAGTCACGATCGTGACTGAGAACAATCACAAACGTGACTGGGTTTTGGCTGGAATTGGACAACTTAATGAGTGACAAAAGTGACTCAAAAATTCAGCCAAAAGTGGCAGAATAGTAGTCACGAACATGACTGGAATGAACCACAAACGTGACTTCTATTTGCAGCCAAAGTTGGTCAGTTAGGTAGTCACGATCGTGATTAGAAGAACCACGAACGTGACTCACGCATTTCAGCCCAAAATCTGGTCAGATCAGTACCCACGAACGTGTTGGAGTTGGGTCACGAACGTGACTAACATTGGCAGCCAAGTTTTCAGTTCAGAGTAGCAGTCACGAACGTGACTGAGGATAGTCACGATCGTGGCCGAGTTTGGCAGCCCATACACTTAACATTTAGACACCAATTTCAATACAAACTCATCCTTTCACAAACCAACTTTAAGCATTCACATATCAATGGCAACTTCACGTTTAATTCATAGTAAAAGAATTCAATCATGCTCACGTTCTCGTATCCAGAACTAACATAACCATGACATCAACAACTTTATTCATCATCGTATCATTTATTCCCTTTATATGCATCCAACATCTTAAGCATATAACAACATACTTAACACGTATCATTGCACACACCAAACAACCCAGCACATAATTCACATATCACAAGCAAACCTTCAAATTCACAACTCAATTCTCAACACATTTCTCATAATTATAATGAAACATAAACATGGCATCCACAAGTTTATAACACCAGACATTTCATTTTATACTCCACAACCATCACCTAACACCATTCAATATCATTTCCACATTCAGATCACTCAACATCCAATTAAACAATCAAGCTAAAACGTTTGTACAACTCATTCACATAACCTCACAAGTACCAAGAAATTCCAATTCACATACCAAATCCAATTCATAACTTCATATTCAAAGGCAACATCAATACTTAAGCATTTCACACATTTTCTAAGCAAGCTTACACAAGATATACTCAACCGACATTCTTAAACATTTATACATTCATTTCACATACGAATCATAGTAAGACATTTCACACATGATCAAATTAGCATATCCATAACCAAATCATAATCATATGCATCATCATATCATCTTTTCTAAACATTCATCATTATAAGCACATACGGACATATCCATTTCGAACACATAGTAAGCACATTATATGCATCATGATGAATGAGAATGCATGTCATCTAATACATTCCTTAGTATGATCACCCATGATCCCAATTCAGTTTTTAATTTGCACCGTAGTGCCTTTATATTGACGTTTGCAAACAGACCTCGTCGGCTGGGAGTATTGGTTATAAAGAAATGGATTCATATAATTACGCCCTTACTTGGCCTTAATTTTGCCCTTACTTGGCCTGGTACACTAGTACACTTTTAAGTGTACCGAGTCTTTTCCACTGTGCCATGGTATAGTATGTAATAGATACTACCCGTAATATGCTCCCAAGAGTCATAACCACTCCCTCATTTCATTTTAGTGTAATTAAACACTTGCTCACTTATGAGCCTATTAACTCATTTTATTTTCTCACCTATGAGCCCCCAAATGCATGAATGTCATGCGTGAATGCAAGTCATGCATTTCTGAATTTCCATCCCACAATTTCACAATAGCACATACATATGAATGTTCCACAAATATCATCCGTTTTTGCAACATAAGTCAACATGCTCATAACGGCCAACCGGTGGCAAAAACCAGCATACAAGATTATAACTCGTAAGAGTTCATCACATAATCAATAAGGAACATTCACAACTTATACATGGATGCTCGAAGCATGATTCATTATAAGCTTCATGTTTATATTCATACAACATAAACAGGCACACATCTCAATAGCCATTCATCACGTGGCATAGACCAACACACATTCGTAAAGTGCCAAGAAAATAACCTCAACATTTCGTAATTCATACGAGTACATCACAATGTCCATAACATGCCCTAAGGCCATACTCACATACAAAAAGTTCACACATCATCACAATTTTAAGAGTGTATATCCATAGAAACAATTCAACACTCATACACCAGATTATGCCATAACATAACACTCCAAAATCCAGTCCCTACCATCAATTAATCAATCTCAACCAATAACACAGTCACCAATCAATTAAACATAGCCATCATAGGCATAACAATAGTCATCAACAAATCTCAGCATTAAACCATTTAGACTATGCACATAATCATGTAATCATTTCACACTTAATCATCATAGTCCTCAATCCATGTAACCATTCATACAATTTAATTCATATTCACCATAACACAAAGAAAATCTTACAACTTCCAAGTTTTCTACATAAAAACCATTCAATTCAAGCATGCCATTATTTTAAAACATATATCCACTATCATATGAACAAATAGAACATTAAGTCATGCATCTAACCAAACAAAGGCTAAAGCTACCACAAGAATTGTCAAAAGTGCACTTACCTCGCAATTCCCGCTAAGCGTGCTTTCCTTGCGACACTCCAATTCCCTTATGATTCTGTTTTCCTATACATATTCACATGTAGAATTTATTATCAATTCACGATTTACTTAATTGAATTCTTCCATTTAAATGTCCCAATTTCTTATTTCCCTTTATCTCACTATCAGTTTGCATATATATATATATATATATATATATATATATATATATTCACGCATACGATATATGACGCCCAAAATTAAAACCAATATTTTCTAAATATTCAACAACAATACCGATTTCAATTTTGGATTTCAAAAATGTAAAATTATTTGTTCAAACTTGCCAATCAATTTCAATATAAACATAAATATAGAAAAGAGATACTAAATAATACAATATGAATTGTAAAAATAAATACACTTCTTTTAAAACTTCTTTTTCAAAATATCCATGTTTACGAAAATACGTGCTTGAATCCTCCTCGTGGTAATCCTGCTATACCTGCACAATCATTTAAAACAAACAAAAGGGGTGAGTATAAAAATATACTCAGTAAGTGTAAACTCAATTTAAGTTTTAAATGAAGCACATGGGTCTAGTCAGAACATGAGGACATGTTCATACCTTCATCCCCAATATTTAATTACTATATTGAACTTCAAGTTCATTATATATT
>CANYCX011039867.1:0-41606 GCA_948193385.1 Breynia disticha f. nivosa | reverse complement strand
AGTGGTATTTGCTCTAAAGATCTGGAGACATTATCTATATGGCAAGACATTTCAGATTTTTACAGATCATAAAAGACTGAAATACTTGATGACCCAAAAAGAACTTAATATACGACAAAGAAGATGGTTAAAGTTGTTGAAAGACTATGATTGCACAATTGAATATCACCCATGAAAAGCGAATGTGGTGGCAGAGGCAGTGAGCAGAAAGTTAAGTGTTGTTATATCTAGCTTACAGCTAACACGTATGGCTGATTTGATATCTTTACGAAGCTTGAAGACAAAGTTAGAGTTAACTGAATCAGGAGTGTTAGTAGCAACATTAATGGTTCGACCAATGTTGTTAAGAAAGGTAAAAGCAGCACAAAAACAGGATGAAGACTTATCAGAACGATTGAACAGATTGATCAGGGTATTGAGACCCCATTTCAATTAGTTGATGAGTTGTTGATGATAGGATCCAGATTATGTGTACCTAATGTTGAGTGATCATATTAGAGATACTAGATGAAGCACATAATGCTCCATATGCTATGCATCCAAGAATGACGAAAATGTGCAATACTTTGAGACAGCACTATTGGTGGCCTAACTTGAAGAGGGATGTAGCCGAATTTTTATCCAGATGTTTAGTATGTCAAGAGGTAAAGGCTGAACATCAAGCAACAATAGGAAAACTTTAGCCATTACCGATACCAGTCTGGAAGTGGAAAAGAATAACTATGGATTTTGTGATAGGATTACCACGGACACAATTGGGTAAAGATGCAGTTTGGGTGATTGTAGATAGACTGACCAAAACTACGCATTTCTTACAGAGTTGTGCATATGAGAGAAAAACCGATTACATGGTATTCCTGTTTCTATAGTATCAGATAGAGCTCCCAGGTTTACTTCTAGATTTTTGCAGACATTACAGAGGGCGATGGGTACAAAATTCAATTTTAGTATTGCTTTTCATCCACAGACTGATGGACAAACGGAGAGGACTATACATACGTTAGAGGAGATGTTGAGATCTTGTGTTTTAGAGTTTCAAAGTTCTTGGGATCGGTACATACCATTGATGGAATTCGCTTTCAACAATCAGTATCATAGCAGCATTAGTATGGCACCGTATGAAGCTCTATATGGAAGAAAGGGTAGAAGTCTAATTTACTATGACAGAGAAAGGGAGAAAATATTTGAAGGACCTGAACTAGTGCAAGAAACTGTTGAAAAGGTTGAGTTGATCAAGAGTAAACTAAAAGCTACACAAGATAGATAGAAGAGTTACTATGATCAGTATAGAAGAGAAATGGAATATGAAGTCGGAGAAAAGGTGTTTTTAAAGGTTTCACCCTGGAAAGAGTGATAAGATTTGGAAATAAAGGAAAATTGAGTCCCAGATACATTGGACCATATGAGATTATAGAGCAGATTGGTCCCTTGGCTTACAAACTTGCCTTACCTATAGAGTTAGCACAGATTCATGATGTTTTTTATGTGAGTGTGCTCAATAGATATCGATAGGATCTTACCTATATTGTACCAGAATCAGAAGTGCAAATTTCAGAAAAATTAACCTATAAAGAAGAGCCTGTACAGATTGGGGATTATAGAATGAAACAGCTAAGAACCAAACGGATTCCAATGGTTAAAGTTCTATTGAAACATCATAATCTGGAAGAGGCAACATGGGAAATAGAGGATAGGATAAGAAAAGAATATCCACATTTATTCACAGGTATGTTTTATTTATAATGATCAATTGCATTTGCATATAGAAACATATTAGATTAGATGATAATAAGGAAACACATAAATGAATTTTGAGGACAAAATTCTTTAAGGGGGAGATTTGTAACATTCTCGTCCCGAAACCACATAATTAATTTAATAAAAAAAATTTTTAATAAAAATAACAATTTTGAAGAGAAAATGACAAAAATAAATGTTTAGAATCGAGTATAAGAAAGGTTGATAAAAGGTTAATAAAAGGTTGATGTTCAGTAACTAAATAAACCACAGAAACTTCAAAATAGACAACTACACGTGGTGAGGGAGGAAAAACGCATGGTTGGCACACCATGCGTACTTCTCTGGTTTTGGGAAAAAAATATAAGTTCATTTCATCGCAAAATCGATCAGAAGTATCAAGGAACCAAATCAGAGCTTCAGAGGAAAAAGGGAAAGACAGAGAGCTTAGGTTAGTGAGAGAGTGGAGATTTAAGTAAAAGAGTTGATTCGAGTTATCAAATCATTCGTAGTCTCTAGCCGGGAACTCAGTGGTATAATCGAAACAGGTAAAGCTCGAAGTTTTCATAAATTTTTACGAGTTTTGCTATTGAAAGCTTTGAATTTTCTTGAATGGATTATTGAAATAATTAGAGAATTAAAATATAATTGATTTAGATTAATGAATTGATCATGAAAGATAAAGTTGGAAAATTCTAGGGTTAGGTTTAGGGTTTGTAAACTCGAGAAGTTAATGTAAGCAATTCATTAGGGCATGCATTATATTTATTGTTATAATTGGATCTTATAGAAAGATTTACATATATTTATATATGACGACAGACCAGACGGTCATGGCAGGACCAGAGCATGCAGAGGTCCGAGTATTTACGTTGAGAGGTGAGTAGTCAAACTCACTTTAAATACGAATTTATATATGAATTATGCAATTGAACATGTGACAATGAAGGATTGATCATTTAATGATATATTTGTAAAGGAATGTTAAATGTGAAAATAGTACAAAGATGGTAACGAGTATATATGTTTATATGATCGAAATGCGAACAGGTATATACGAAACAAAAATGCAAACAGGTACTTTGCATTTCACATTAATCGATTGTATGTTGCGATTACAATTGAAGAGATGTGGTGTTGATATGGTATTGATATGGTATTGCTATGGAGTTGACATGGTGTTGATATGATGAGGTGAGGATTGGTGATATATGATCGACCATATGTAGAGGGGTTTACACTGTAGAGGGGGATCCTTTTATAGGATCAGTTCTACGTGAAGTATGAACTTGCAATTTATGAATATAAGGGCGTATTAGCTTAACACAAAGCTTAATCCATGGATGTGTTAACTATTACGATCTATATTCAGAGTATATAGCAGATAAACTATAAACTGTGGATACGATATAGTTGTACGCTTAGTTAATAAGAATTAAAAAAAAGATGAATAAAGGTTAATATTAATGAACTATGTATATATTACAAGAAAAGTTTTAAAATCTACGTATAATAATAGTAATGTGAATACTTAAATAATGGTCAATATAGTAATGAGGATAAGACGTTTTAATTTGACCGTGTCTCAGTATAACATGCCCTGTCTCGACATGGCTCGACCGCATCCCTGGGTGACTTGATCGAGTCAAGGCATAACTCGACTGCATCTTTGTCATGTCTCTGTGTCACTCGACCTCATCTTGGCATGACTTGACAACTTCTCTGCGTAAATTGACCTCATCTCGGTGTGACTTGAATATGTCACGGCGTTACTCAACTCAGTATTGACTGTTTCTCGACATGACTCGAATGTGTCTCGGCATAATTTGAGCATGAACTGAGCGCATCTCTACAAGATATGAGCTTGATTAGACCGTGTCTCAGCTAATCCGTGTATGTCACGACAACGCCTCGGAGTGACTCGACCGCATCTCGACATGACTTGACCCCATCTTGGCGTAACCCGGCAGTGTCTCGTCGGGAATCAACCCCATCTAGCTTAGTTGACCATATCTCGGTATGATTCGAACGTGACTCAACCGCATCTCGACATGGATCGACCTAGTTTTAACGTAACTCGAATGCATATCCACACGATTCGAGCTTGAATGACCGTGTCTCCATATGATCTAAGCTTAACTAGACCATATCTCGATGAGATCCGAACGTGTCTCAATAATGCCTCGGCATAACTCGATTGCATCTCGACGTAACTTGACCCCATCTCGGCATGACTCGACCCTGTCTTAGCATAACCCTCAAGCATCTCGTCATGAATCGACCTCGTCTAGCTGTACTCTACAACATCTCGACATGATTTGAGCGTCACTTAATTGCGTCTCGATAGGACTTGATTTGAGCATAACTAGACCTCGTCTCGGATTGATTCGAGCATTACTCGACCTAATATCGGTGTAACTCGACAACGTCTTGGTATGACTTGACCACATTTTAGTGTGATTCGGCTGCGTTTCATCGTGACTTGACCTTGTCTCAACAAGACTCAACTTCGTCTCAGCGTGACGTGAACCGTCTTAACATTACTCCAGTACTTCTCGACATTGTCTAAGTGTGACTCAACTGCGTCTAGACGTGAATTAAGCCTGTCTCTATGTGAGTTGACCGCGTCTTGGCTTGATTTAAGATCGACTCGACCGCATCTCAGATTGACTCTCAATGTGACTCAACCTTATTTCACAGTGATCTTAGTATGACTCGACTGTGTCTCAGAAGGATCTAAGCTTGACTCGACGTGATCGTAGCATCACACAACTGCATCTTGGTGTCACTCGACTGCGTTTAGGCATGACTCTACCTCGTCTCAGCATGACTCGGCCAAATCTTGGGCTGACTTAACCGCTTCTCGATTATGCCTGGGTGTGACTCAACCTCGTTTGGCCGAGTCTCCACCTTGTCTTGGCATGAATTCACCGCTTGTCTTGGTGTGACTCTACCATGTCTCGACGTGATCCAGGAGCGACTCAATCGCTTCTCGGTGGGATTTGAGAGCGAATCGACCCCATTTTGGCGTGACTGGACCGCATCTCACCATGACTCAACTACGACTAGTCCTGTCTCGACCCTGTCTCGGCATTACTTGAATGCATATTAGCAGTACTCGACCAATTCTCAATAACGTCTAGATAGCAAATAGGCATGTCTCTACCCTATCTCGGCGTGGTTTATCCCGTCTCGGAGTGTCTCGACAAGACTCGAACTGCGTCTAGGGTTGCACCCCATCATGGTGTGATTCGACAGTGTCTTGGTGTCATCTGAGTGTGACTCGGTCGTGTCTCGACATGACTCGACCGCTTCTCAATTTGAATCGACCCCGTCTCAGGGTGTGTCGACTGTATTTTGCTTGAGTCGACGACTTTTCGACCACATCTCGACATGACTCTACTGTGTCTCCCCGTGACTTGTCCCGTCTTAGAATGACTCAACCTCGTCTCAGCCTGACTCGACCCCGTCTCGACTTGACTCCCCACTCTCAGCATGAATCAAGCCTATATTAACATGACTCGAGGCTGTCTCGGTATGATCGGAGCGTGACTTGACCATATCTCAATGGGATACGAGCGTGACTCGAATGCTCGTCGGCATTAGCAGAGCGTGACTCGACCATGTCTCGACGTGACCTGAGTGTAACTTAACTTTGTCTCTACGTTACTCAATCCATCTTGGTGTGACTCGACTTCATCTTGGCGTGACACTACCCCATCTTGGAGAGACTCCACCATCTTGAGATCCCAGCTTGATTCGATTGTGTTTCAGCATGAGCTGGGCATGACTCAACACTGTCTCAATGTGATGATACCTTGTATCAACGTGATACAATCCGATCTTGGTGTGACCCGACCGCATCTCTACGTAACTCAACTGAATCCTAGAATGACTAGACCATGTGTCGGCTTTACTAGAGTGGATCTTGGAGTGATAGGACCATGACTCATCGGCTTCTCAATTTGATAGGAGCATGACTCAACCGCATTACAGTAAATCTGAGCGTCACTCGACCTTGTCTCCACGTGACAGGAGAGTGACTCGACTGCGTCTCTGCGTGATCTGAGCGTGACTAGATCATGTCTTAGCCTGTGTTAACGATGTTTCGGCGTGACTTGCCCATGTGTTAGTGGGACTGTACCGATTCTCGACCGAGTCTCGACATGACTCTGTTAGTGTAAGCCTCAACCAATACATTGTCTGTAACTTTTATTATTTAGTAATAAAATTATAAGGCATTATTTTAAGACTTCATGTATAGGGCCTAGGGTATGTGTTTGATAAATTATCCAAGAATGTTAATTAAGCGCTTGAGATATCAACGTTGAGGACCTTTACAGTAGAACCTGAAATTTATGAGATTAACATTCTAAATTTCCCTAGTCATTTATTTCTGTGAGAATGGAAATGAATTAAGACTAGTATGTACATTGTAGGTGATCATGTTCTACGGGTCACAGATATTTAGGAAATCTAATAAAGTGCATAGGTACAATGTAGTACATTGTATTTGGAGAGCAATGACTATTTGCAATGTCAAATATTATCCTTAGACTGAAATTCACTATATCTCTTATTGTGAATTTTAATATACTTTGTCATACGCCTAACCTGACCGTAAAAGGCTGACAAGTATGAGTATGATTGGGTATGCTAAGAATTACAAGCAAAACTATGAGTGAAGTGAAGGGATTGACCCTCTTATGAAAATGAGAACAGATATGATTGGCCGCTTGATAGACAGGATTGGGAAGAGTGTGGCCGCACCAGAATGAAATTATTAGGTCATGCCTTATGCTAATCATGATATCAGAGGTGAAGGGATGAATTTGAATTGTAGTAGGAGTATTGACACTTCTGCTCATTATTTAATTTTGGATGATCATAGTGTCTTACTATAGACTGTTTATGATTTATGAATTATTAAATTCATTACCTTTATTAAATAGTCCTACAGATCGCACGTGAATGACATAAAACCAAAAAGGGTATTTTTAAGTTTTTCACCTTAGGTCAAAATCCAGCTATTGGGCTGGATCGAGCATTTGGGACAATTTTGGTAATTTGGCCCAATATGGATTAGAAACATTATTGATCATTTCTTACATGATTTTTAGACAAAGATTATGTATATAATATGATGTCATAAGTGAAAATATGTAAGTAGATAAATAGGAGAAAATTTAGGAAGCTTGTCTTAGATTAAGACAAGGTTAATGTGAGATGAATTAAAAGATAATTCTTGTTAATTATCCACATTAAAGTCACGACAATGGATGTCGTTTTTAAATGAATTTTATTTTAATTAAACACTTAACAAATTCCTAGTGGCGTTAGCATTGTTAAGAGGTTTAATGGACTATAAAACTCTTCATTATAAAAGAAACCAAAACTCTAGTATTTTACATAATAGTGTCGTCCCCTCCATACACCATTCCTAGCTGTGAGCTTTCCAGAAAAGATCAAACACTTGATTCTTAGGGTTTTCTCTAAGATAGACGAGAGTTTCAAGGGTTGATCATACCATTTGATCACTGCAGTGCACTTTGTTTCGCAAGAATGTCATCCGTTTGACAAGAAAAAGGCGTACAGAAACTATCTTTTCGCTAGTACACTTTTTGCTAATCCGTGTGTTAATTTTATAGAGGAATCACGTGTGCTATTCTCTTACGGTGTCATAAAGGTCGTCTCGGAGTATTCTAATGCGGTAGATACTTGGTGTTTGCCCACATACCATTCGACCAAAGAGGATAAATCAACTAGGTGAGTTTTCTTCTCAAGTTTTTTTTACATTCACTAGTTATCAGCTATAAAGCAATATGTTGTCAATTTCAATGTTGATGATGATCTTGGCTGCCTTTGACGTGTATTTCAGTGTAATTTCCACTGTTATTATGTTAGAACATGTTAGAAAACCCAATAGACTCAACTACCTCTTGGCGTGACTCAACCGTGTCTCGGTGTCACTCTACCCTGTCTCATCGCGACTCGAGTGTTACTGAACCATATCTCGATGTAATCCAAATTTGACTCAACCACGACTAGGAATAATCTAAGCTTTACTCGATCGCGTCTCGTAGGGATTCAAGCATGACTAGCAGGGTCTCGGTGTGACCTGAGTGTGACTCAACCCCGTCTTAGTGTGACTCGTCTTTGTCTCAGTGTGACTCGACACCGTCTCGATATGACTCGACCCCGTCTCGATATGACTCGACCGTGTCTCCACCTGCCTCGATCGAGCCTCGGCGTGACTTCACCTTATCTCAACTTGATCTGAGCATGACTAGACCACGCCTTGGTTGGATCTGAACGTGACTCGACCTAGTCTCAATATGACGTGACAGTGTCTCAGCATTATTCGACCCATCACGACATGACTTGACCACGTCTCGGTGTGATCCGATCGTGACTCAAACTAGTCTTAAAGTTACTCAATTGTGTCTTGGCGTGACTCGACCTTGTCTTGACATTACAAAACCCTGTCTCTACGGGACTCGATCATGTCGTAATGCGATTTGAGCATGGCTCGACTGCATTTTGATGCTACTCGACCCCTTCTTTCCGTGACTCGACTGTGTCCCGGTCTGGTTCTGTGTCACTTGACTGCGTCTCGACGTGACTTGACCACGTCTCAACGTTATAAGAGCATGACTTCACTGCGTCTCTACTTGATGTGAGCACAAATCGACCACGTCTCTGCGTGATTAGAGCATGAGTCGACCATGCATCGATGAGATCTAAGAGTGACTCGAACACTTTTCTGTGTGTTTTGAGTGTGACTCGACCCCAACTTGGTATGATGCGACCACATCTCGGCATGACTCAGCTCGTCTCAGCAAGACTCGATTGCGTCTCAGCGTGATACGATTTTGACTCGACCTCGTCTTGGCATGATCTGAGCATGACTCAACCATGTCTTGGCATTACTCAACCGCGTCTCTGAGTGGCACGACATCGTATCACCATGATTTAACACCATCTTGGCGTAGTGCTAAGGTGTCTTAGCATGACTCGACCCCATCTTGGCGTGAGTCAACCTCCTTTGCGCATTACTCAGTCGCGTCTCGGTATGACTTGACCCCATCGCGTCGTGACTCGAATGCATCTCTATATGACTCGATCTCATCTCGAAATAAATTGACCCCATCTTCTTGTGCGTTGACAGTGTCCCGACGTGAGCCAATACTGACTTGATCTCATTCCAAACTGATTCGACGTTGTCTTGGTGTGATCTGAGTGTGACTCGACCATGTCTCGGCATGATTCGAGCGTGACTCAACTGCATCACGGTATAATCCGAGCTTGACTCGACTGTGTCTCAGCATGATTCCAGCGTGACTCCACTCTGTCTCAGTATGAGTCAACCCCATTTCGGTGTGACTCAATGCATCTCTGGGTGGCCTAACCTCACCTCGACTATAACTCAGCATGACTCAACCACATCTTGGCGTGCCACGACGGCATCTCAGCGTGATTCGTGAGTGACTGGACCGCATATTAGCATGAATCGACCGAATCTCAGCTTGATTAGACCGTGTCTGGGCGTGATCCGAGCGTGACTCGACTACTTCGCGACGTGATCCTAGCGTGAATCAGCCGTACCTCGGGGTGATTAGATCGCATCTCGATGGGATTTAAGAGTGACTTGATCGCATCTTGTCACGATCAGAGCATGACTAAACCACGTCTTTGTAGGATTCGAGCGTGACATCTTGTCGTGATCTAAACGTACTTGACTTCATCTTGGCGTGATTTGAACTTGTTTTGACATAATTCAACCGCGTCTCAATGTGACACGTGCGTTACTTGACTGTGTATCAGCATTATTTGACCGCATCTCGGCATGATCCAACAGTTACTCGACTACTTCACGACATGATCCAAGCGTGAACCACGTCTTGAAATTATTTATGCCCCATCTAGACCTGATCTGAGCATGACTTGACTGCATTTCAACAAAATGTGAGCTTGACTTGACCACGTCTCAGCAGGATCCAAACATAACTAGACCGCATCTCAACATGACCCGAGCGTAAATTGACCTTGTATTAGTGTGACTTGACCCGTATGGGCATGATTTCATCGCGTCTTAATGGGATCTGAGCACGACTCAACCATGTCTCGACATAATCTGAGTGTGAGTCAACTACATCTATGTATGACTCGACCCCATCTCGACGTGATTCGAACGTGTCTTAGAGGGATCTTATTGTGACTCGATTACGTGTCGATGTTATTCCAGCATGAGTTAACCGCATCTAGTCGCAATTCGAGTGTGACTCCAACCCATCTCAGTGTGACTCGACCTTATCTAGGCATGACACAACTGTGTCTCGAGGTGACTTGACCACATATCGACAGCGTCTCAGTGTGACTAGAACTTATTTCTACATAACTCGACCACATCTAGACGGGAGTGGAGTGGGACACGACCCGTCTCGGCATTACTCAACCGTGTATGGACTCGCTCTGAGCATTACTCAACCTCGTCTCAGAATGATAATAGCGTGACTCAACCACGCCTCGACGGGATCTAAGAGTGGCTCGATTGCTCTCAGCAAAATTTGAGGTTGACTAGCCCTTTGCAGTATGACTCGACTGCCTGTCTATGTGACTTGACCCAGTCTCGGCATGAATCAACCCCATCTCAGAATGAGTTGAGTGCATCACTTCATGACTCGAACCCATGTCAAAATGATAGAACCCAGTCACGGCATGAGTCGACTGTGTGTTAGCATGATCCAAGCGTGAATCGACTGCATCTCGGTGTGGTACAGGCTTAACTCGACTATGGCTCGGCACGACTAGTCGGTGTTTCATGTTGATTTGAGCATGACTCAACCTTAACGCGATGTGATCCGAGTGAGACTCGACTGTGTCTCATTGGGATTCGAGCGTGACTCGACTGCGTGTCAGCATGATCAGAGTGCAACTTAGCCTCGTCTCACAGTGATCTAAACGTGACTCCATCTCTTCTTAATGTGATTCAATTCTGTCTCGACATAACTCGACTACGTCTCGTGGTGATTCGACTGTATCTTGGCAGGATTCAAGTGTGCATCAACAACGTCTTGGAATGATCCACCCTTGACAATACCGCTTATCAATACGACTTGGCGTGACTCAGCCCTATCTCACTATGATCCAAGTGTGACTCGATTGCGTCTCCCCGTCTCTATGTGAATCGACTGCATCTCAGTGTGATGTGATCGTGACACAACCCAGTTTCGATGTGACCCAACTACATGTCGACATGAATCGGCTGTGTCTAGGCATGACTTGACTTGTCTCTGTGTGACTTAACTGTGTCTTTGTATGACTCGACGAAGTCTCAACGTGACTCTAACATATCTAGGCATGATTCGAGTGTCAGTCAATCGCGATTTAGTGTGACTTGACCACGTCTCAGCATGACTCTATCGTGTCCCAGTGTGTTCCGAACACTAAATGATTGCGTCTCACTATGACTAGAATGCATCTTCGTTTGACTCAACCTTTCTCTTCTTGACTTTACTCCGTCTCGGCATGACTTGACTCTGTCTCGGCATGCCTTGACTCCGTCTAGGCATGACTTGACTCCATCTTGGAGTGACTTGACTGCGTTTTGGCGTGAACTAAGCTTAACATGACAGCATCTCGACGTGATGCATATGTGACTTGACCCCGTCTCGGCGTGATCAGAGTATGACTTAACCCCATCTCACTCTGACTCAACTGCTCGTCGGCATATCTCAACCCTGTATTGGCTTGACGTGACAGCGCCTCAGCGTGACTCAAACACGCCTCGGCGTCAATAAAACACGTCTCGACATGATCAGAGCATGATCGACGACATATCTGCATGATTTGAGCGTGACTCGACTGTGCATCAACGGGATTTAAAAGTGACTCAATGCGTATTGGCGTGTTCTGAGCGTGACTGCATGCTGTCTCAGCAAGACTGAACCCCATTTTGGGTAACTTGACCATGACTCAGGTTGAGTCAATTTTGGGTATTATGGGGTGTGCTGGATGGCACAACCACCTTGCTGCATGTCAGATCAAAATAGTGGTCTGGCACGAGCCCATGAAAACTAGCACGTGGTAGTGCAGACCTTCTGGAATCTAGACAGTAGCTCGACACGTTCATCGTTCATCCCAATACGATGGTGTGCGTACAACCTGGGGCTACTAGTGGCCTAGCATGACGTCATGCCAGTTGGTACGGCCACCGTGGCAGCCCTCTGGAACTTTCAATTCACAACTCAAATGAGGCACTTCATTTTATCACACATACACACAACAATGCAGGACATTTCTAGCAACATGCATCAAAACAAAACAATTCTCATAATATTTTAAACATCATTCAGCCTTCCCAGTTCTGACATTATCAGTTTCACAGCATCATTCATCCATAATAATACATTAAAGATTTTTTAGTAAACCACACAAAGCATTCATCACAACTAATTACTGACAATTTTCATTCTGATTAACCAACCATTTCATGCAATGCATTATGAATGTCAATGCAACGCACAAAATGCATGCCCTGGGGAGTTCTCTTTTCTTTTCATCTTAGGGGATCTCTACCTTTTCTTTTCAATCATACGAGATATCTCTCTCTTTCTCGTGGGCTTATCCCCCCTTTTTTTCTCAATTAGAGCTCTTGCACTTTTAATTTGAGGGCTAATCACCCTTTTTGTCATTTTTAGAGCTCTAGCGCTTTTCTTTCTCGTGGGCTTATCCCCCTTTTTAAATTCTCATGTGATCACACACATGATGAGATGCCATGCCATGTCATAAGATGCACAATCTCATAAAGTCACACATTACAAGCATATAGATAATTCAATACCCAACATTCCATCAACTCAAACATAAATCAACACAACTCACATTATTCTAAATCCAAAAACCACATACCATTCATACTAATTCAATAGCCAACATTCCAATATGCAAATTCCATAACCACCACATATCATTTTCCATTCAATAGTTTGTAGTCGCATTTAACATCCACATTGCCATGCCACATACGTTAATCATTAATTCTTTCAATTCAAGACACACAATTCAATTCACTTTCTTAAAACACATTCGTTTCAACATACAATTTTACGAAGAAAACTTGACCATACTAGTACAAGACATACAAAGGTGAGCGTGGCTCAATGCACTTACCTCAAAATTTGCATATTAGTGTGCTTGGCACTCAACCTCAGCTCCGGTTCCAATTGTTATCTCCTACAAAAGTTCATTTTCAAATAAATTAAATCAATTTCCCTACCATAATTACCACGAATTTTTCCCAAGTATCTAAAATCCCCCAATTCTTCTTTCATTTTCCTACCCTAAATGTTCACCACATTCACTAACCATTCTTCCACTCTCGCGTTCCCTCAACCTAATTCGTCGCTAAACTTGGTTTTAGTCATAGAATCCTTCAAATTCCAAAAAATTTGTAACATGCATGAACCTTAATTTTTAGATTTTACTTACAAAAAGGGTCTAAATGGTTACCTTAGCGCCTTAGCTTCCAAAATCATAAAAAACTCCCATCCTTATACTAGAAATCACTCCCTACCGAAGCTTGGGGATTTTGGGACGTTACAAAAAGTTCTGCATGCATGGCATGCACCTCGACACTCTAGTGCCGTGGGCCTGCAGCCATATTTTTTGCACATGCTGTGGACACACCTCGTGCTCCAAATTGTGGTGTACATTTTTAGTATAGTGCATTGGCACAACCCTTGCCTAGCCTGTGCAAATCTCGTGTCGGCCTAATTCCACTTCATTTCCTCTCGTTCTTTTTCGACTCGATACCTGCTATATATTTAATTACGTTTCTCCTAAATTTTGGTTTTTTGGGGCCTTAAAGTGTCCTCGAGTGACTTGTCCTTGTGCCTACATGACTCGACCCTGTCTCAGTGTGACTCTACCGTATCTATGTAGAGGCCTGGGCCCCGCCCATGTGGCTTCCCACCATGACACTCTTTAACAGGGCCATGGCCCAGTCACCCCCAACCCCTCTCCTGCTTCTCATAGGTGGGTTGTTGTATATTCTCAGAGTTTTGTCATCCCTCCGGATCGAACCCACAACCTGAGACATATACCTTTGACATCCACAAGGGATATCACCAGTTGAACCATGGTTAAATTCTACGTGATTCCACTTCGTATCAACGTGATCAGAGCATTACTCGACCGAATCTTAGTGTGATTCGAGCGTGACTTGACTGTATATCACCTAGACTTGCCTTATCTTGATGTGATTCGATATTGTTTGGGTATAATTGAACTGTATCTTGACGTGAATCGAGCTGAAATCGACCGCGTCTCGGTGTTATTCGAGCTTGGCTCGACTGCCTCTCGGTGTCATTCGAGCGTGACTCTACTGCACCTTGGTGTGATTGAGCATGGCTCGATCTTATATCACGTGTATTGATCTTGACTAGACCATGTCTCGGCAGGAGTATTCGGGGGTGACTCAACCCATCTCAGCGTGATTTAAGCATCATTGGACCTCTTTCTTGGGGTGATCTGAGCACAATCTCCGAGGGATCCAAACATGAGTTGATCATATCTCAGCTTAAGTCGACAATGTCTTACAGTGACTCGACCCTGTCTGGACATGACTAACCACATCTTAATGTGACTCGACCATGGCCGAGCCTGATCTTAGCGTCAGTCGCCCGCGTCTCAGCATAACCTGACCTCGTCTAGGCTTGATCTAAGAGTGACTTGACTGCATCATGGTGGGATCTGAGAGTGACTCGACCTCATCTCGGTAGGACTCAACCGCATCTCTGGTAACTCGAACATGACTCGACCACGTCTCGGCCTGATCTGAGCTTGACCTGACCGCATCTAGTCGTGATCCTAGTGTGACAAGATGACCGCAACTTGATGGGATCTGAGCTTGACTTGACCGCGCCTCAATGTGACTCAACCACCTCTCGACGTGATCCAAACATGACTCAACTGCATCTAGGCGTGACTCCACCTTGGCTCGGTGTGACTCGAGCCTATCTCGACCTAACTCGACCGCTTCTCAAAGTGACTTGACCCTTTCTCAATGCGACTATAGCTATCTCGACGGGAATCGACCCTGTATCGGTTTGATTCCACCGTATTTCAGGGCGATCCAAACATTATTCGATTGCATGTAGGCATGACTGGTCCCTTTCTCAACGTGATCCAAATGTTTGTTGATCGTATCTCAGTATGATTCACTGGACCGTGTCTCGATGGGATCCCATTGTGACTCGACTACATCTTTGAATGATCTGAACGTGAGAAGACCCCAACTCAACTCGACCGGGCCTCAGCATGACTCGACCCAGTTAGTCATTGTATCGGCATGAATCAGCCATGTTTCAACGTGACTCATCTGTATCTCCACGTGACTCGACCAAGTCTTGTCAATACTCGGCTTATAACTCAACCTCATCTGGGCGTGACTCAACCCCATCTGGACGTGAGTCGATCACGCCTAGGTTTTATCTGACGTGACTCAACCTTGTTACGACATGACTCAATCGGATCTCAGTATGAATCGATCGCATGTTGGCGTAATTTGAGCAAGACTTGATCGCTCTTCGGTGTGATCCAAGCATAAATCAATCGTATCTCAATGCGATTTAAATGTGACTTGATCGCTTCTTGGTGTGGTCTGAGCATGATTCGATAGTGTCTCAGTGTGATCTGATCTTGACTTGTATGGCATATCGACGAGATCTGAGCTTGACTCGACCACGTCATGGTGGGATCTAAGCTTTATTGGATCGTGTCTTCACTGGATTCGATGTGGCTCGATCGCATCTCATTGTGATCCAAGCATAAATCGACAACTTCTCATTGTGATTCAAGCGTGACTTGACTGCATCTCAGCGGGATCTAAGTATAGCTCGACTGTGTCTCGGCATGCATCGACTGTGTTTTGGCATGACCCAACTAATCTCAATGTATCTCAACCGCATTTAGGTGTGATCTGAGTATGACTCAGCCACATGTAAGCATATCTATCCCATCTTGACATGACTCAATCGCATCTCAACGTGATCAGAGAGTGACTCGGCTGAGTCCGGCGTGACTCAACCTCATCTATATGTGAGTCATCCTCGCCTATTTGTGACTCGATCTCCTCTAGTCTTAATCCGAGCGTGACTCGTCGACGTCTCATCATGATTCATGTGTGACAGCACCCTGTCTCGACGTGGCACCACCCCGTCTCGACGTAACTCAACAGCGTTTCAGCGTGACACGAAACCGTCTCAGAGTGACTCAATCCCGTCTCTGTGTGGCTTGATCGCATCTTGGTAGGATTCGAGCGTCACTCGACTACATCATAGTATAAATCAAGTCGTCTCGTTGTGGTTTGACCCTGTCTCAGCATGACTCGATCGCGTGTCGATGTGACTGGACCGTATATCAACGTGACTCTACCGCGTCAAGGCACGAAGTGACTCAACCCTGTCTCGCATTTACTCAACTCTACTTTGGCGAGATTAGATCATGTCTCGGCATGATTTAAGTGTGACTTGACTGCGTCTAGATGTGACTCGATCCCATCTCGGCGTTACTCCACAATGTCTTAGCATGACTCGACCCCGTCTTAGCGTGACTCGACCGTGTCTCCACGTGACTCGACCCTGTCTAGGATTACTCGACTATGTGACGCTATGATCTGAGCGTGACTCAACCACGTTTCAGGGTGATGCGATACCTTCTCGTTATGACTCATCCCCATCCCATTGTCATTCGACGTCGTCCCGAAGTGATCTGAGCGAGACTCGACGGGGTCTCACCGTGCTACGACAGTGACATGATTCATTTCAGCGTGACCAAAACCTGTGTTGTCCTAACTCCATCGCGTCTCAGCGTGGCTCGATCATCTCTTGGTGTGACTCAACTGCATGTCAACATGTCTCAGCTGTGTCTAAATAAGACTCGACCCCATCTAAGTGTGACTCAACCACATCTCGGCATCATCTAAGCGAGACTCGACTGCATCTGAATGTGACTCAACCCCCATCTTGGAGCATTCCTCTGTATCTAAAAGAGATTCGACCGTGACTCAATGTTGACTCAAGCGCATCTCGGCATGATCTGAGCATGACTCCATCGTATCTCGGAGTGAAGTGACTACGTCTTGATATGACTTAACCTAATATCGACTTGACTCGACAGCCTATCAGTAAACTCAGCTCTGTCTCAACATGACTCGACCCAGCCTCGGTGTGACTCGACCCATCTAAACGTGACTCAACCATGTCTCACTGTGACTCGACCCCATCACAGCGTCAATCGACCCCGTATAGATGTGACTCTACTGCATCTCCGAGTAATTCGACCACGTCTCGACTAGACTCATCCCTGTCTCGGGGTTACTCGACCATGCCTCGACGTGACTCGACCTTGTCTCGACATTATCTAAGCGTAGCTCGACCGCGTCTAAGTGTGACTCGACCCCATCTCGGCATGGCTCAACCCTGTCTAGTTGTGACTCGACCATGTCTTGGCGTGATTGACTGCATCTCGACGTTATTCTTCCCGTCTTAATGTGACTGCACGCTGTCTTGGCATGAATCGTACGCATCTCGATGTGATCCAACCGTCATCGACCGCTTCTCGGCATGACTCGATCGTATCTCGGTGTCACTCGACCTCGTCTCAATGTGACTCGACACATCTCTGAGTGGCTTAACCCCATATCAACATGACTCGACATCCTCTCGGCATGACTCGACCGCTTCTCGAGGGGAGTCGACCTCTTATCTGTGAGACTTGACCTCGTCTTGACTTGAGTTGATCATGTGTTAGCATGACTGACCTCGTCCCGGAATGACTGACCGCATCCTAGCATAGCCGACCGCTTCTCGTCATCACTTAAACCTGTCTCGGGGGGACTAGACCCAGTCTCAACGTGATCTGAGTATGATACGACCGTATCTCAGTGTGATGAGAGAGTGACTCGACAACGACTAGGTATCACTAGACTCCAACTCGGCGAGACTCGACAGTATCTTGATATCCTTTTAGTGCGACTCGGCATGACTCGACCCCGTCTTAGTGTGACTCAATCCCATCGCGATGTGAATCATCCGTGTCTTGACGAGATCTAAGTGTGACTTGATCAGGTCTCAAGGTGACTCGACCCCTTCTCTGCACGATTCAAATACATCTCAACACGATCCGAGAATGACTGAACTTATGTCTCAGCAGGATCCGGGCGTGACTCGACCACATCTCAGCGTGACTCGACCTTATCACAGCGTAACACAACCACATCTCGCATAACTCGAACCCGTCTTAGTGTAACCCAACATTGTCTCGATGTGACTCAACCCTGTTACAACGTGTCTCTACCGTGCCTTAGTGTATCACGACGTGAATCGAACCCATCTCGGTGTGACTCGATCACATCCCCGAGTGATTTGACCACATATCAAGTAGACTCATTCCTATCTTGAGTTACTCAATCACTCATAGACTTAATCAAAACGTGACTAGACCGCATCTTGGTGTGATCCAAGTGTGACTAGATAACATCTTGTTATGAGTCGAGCTTCACTCAATCGAGGGCTTGATATGAGCTTTACGCAACCTTGTTTGGGCATGACTCAACCCTATGTTGGTGTGACTCGAGCGTAACTCGACTGTGTCTTGTTGGGATGTCGACTTGACTCGATCTCATCTCAGTATGACTCAACTGTGCCTCGAAAGCATCTCAGCCTTATAAAACCCGTGTGACTCGACAATGTCTCGGTGAGATATGATCATAACTCTACCGCATCTCGACAGAATCTAAGTATGACTCAACTGTGCCTCGAAAGCATCTCAACCTAACTCGACCCTGTTTGGGCATGTCACCATCGTGTCTTAGCGGTTCTAGGCTTGACTAAATCGAGCCTTAACTGCTTCTCGACATGACTTAACACCATCTGGGTGTGTCTCAAACTCTTCTTGGCAAGATATGTACGAGACGACCAAGTCTCAGTATGACTCAACCTTGTTTTAGGATGACTCGACCTCGTATTAGCGTGACTCGACCCAATCTTGATATTATTCAACTGCTTTGGCGTGAATTAAACTATACTCGATGAGACCCAACCTGTCTCTACACGGGGCCACCATGTCTCGGCGTGACTCGACCGCATCTCAACATTACCTAACCGTGTCTCGATGTGACTCAACCAGGTCTCGGCATGCTCAACCCCACTCAGCGTCTTGACCATCTCGACGGGATCTGAGCGTGACTCGATCGCATCTTGACAAGATCTGAGCCTGACTCGACCCGTCTCGACTTATTAGACCCCATCTCAACTTGACTAAACTGTGTCTCGGCATGACTCGACTATGTCTCAGCGTGCATTGGCCCCATATTGTCGTAACTCGACTGCATATCTTATTGACCCAACCCCATCTCTACGTGACTCGACCGTGTCTAAGCGTGATATGAGTGACACTCGATTGCATCTCGAGGTGACTCGACCCTTGTCTCACCGTGACGACCAATTATCAGTGTGATTTGAATGTATCTCATCGTGATCCAAGCATGATTAGACCATCTCTCAGTGCAATCCTAACAACACTCGACCGCATCTGTGCATGACTCGGCCTTGTCTCAGTGTGACTCAACCCCGTCTTAACGGATCGACCGCATCTCGGCATGACTCGACCACATTTCGAAGTGACTCAACAGTGTCTCGCCGTGATTCGAGCATGACTCGACTCGACCGTACAGCAGCATGGCTCGACCCTGTCTCTGTATGACTCAACCCTACCTTAGTATGACTCGACCCTGTCTCGACATGACTCGACTCCTTTTCTTGATATGACTCGACTGCATCTCAACATGACTCGGCCCCTCTCAGTGTGACATAAAAATGTCTCTATGTGACTTTGTCTCGGTGTGAATTGACCTCGTCTATGCATGATTTCAGTATGACTTGACTGTGTCTCAACGTGACTTGACCCCATCTAGGTGTGACTCGACGTCATCTTGGCATGACTCGATCTAATCTTGCCGTGAATCGACTGCACCTTGACGTGATCCGAGCATGACTCGACTATGCCTCAACGTGACTCGACCCTATCTCAACATGAGTTGACCACATCTCAACTTAACAAAATCGCGTTTGGTTGACTTGTATTCATATCGATCTGACATGACATCATCTCTGAATGACTCAGCTCGATCTCAGACTCGATCGCTTCTTAACATTATTTAAGCAAGACTCGACTGTGCCTCTGCGTCACTCGACTGCATCATGATGTGATTCGAGCATGACTTGACTCCGCATCAGTGTGAGGCCCATATGTCGACGTGACTCAATCCCTTCTCAACGTGACTCAACTGTGTCACGTTATGATCAAATCATGATCGGACTGCGCGTGAGTGTAACTCGATCTAGTCTCAGCGTGACTTGACCTCATCTTAGCGTGACCTGACCGAGTCTAGACATAACTCGATCCATTCTCAACGTGATTAGAGTACATCCCGATTGTGTCTCGATATAGATCGACACCTCTCAGCGTGGTCCGAACGTGAATGGACTATGTTTATAAATGATCTGAGCGTGATTTGACCCCAGCTCTCTGTGATCCGAGCAACACTCATCTGCGCTCAATGTTACTTGAACACGACTCGACTGTGTCTCGTTGAGATTAAAGTATAACTTCACTGCGTCTCACCATGATCCAAGCATGACATCACCCTGTGTCAACGTGTCACCACCCTATCTCGGCATGAGTCGAACTCTTCTGGACTTGACACTGGCCTGTCTCAAAGAGAGTCAACCCCGACTCGATGTGACTCGACTGCATCTCAGCATGACTCGGCCACCTCTCGGCTAGAGGAGTAAAATGGGTTTGAATCCGCCAATTAAAGGCCCGAATCGGTGGTTCACTGTGTTGGTTCAGGTAGAACTCGAACCGCCCATCCAATTGACTGGTTGGGCTGGGTCGGTCCCGGTTCTTCTCTAGGTTTGACTCGCAGATTTCAAGACCAAACTGGCAGTTCATGGTTTGTGTTTTTTGTTTTTATTCGGGCACATCTGGACCACATATCGGTGTGATCCGAGCATGACTCGTCTGCATTTTGGCGTGATCCAATCTTGACTCGACCGCTTTTCAACTTGAGCCAAGCGTGACTCGACTACATCTCGACGTGACTCAATCTTGTCCAGGAAAGACTCGATCTCATCTCAGTGAGATTCTACTGCATCATCACTGCTTGTTCGAATACCTTGACCCTGCCTCGGTATGATTCAACCGTGTCTCAATGTGACTGGATCTCGTCTCTCCATGACTCGACCAAATCTCAGCAAGACTAGACCACATCTTCATCGTGTCTCTGGGTGTCTCGACGGAATCTCGGTGTTACCAGACCGTTTCATCTCCGCATCTCGACATGACTAGACCCAATCGACATGATTCCACCTTGTCTCCACGTGACTCAACCCCGCTGTACGTGACTTGACCATGTGTCAGATTGACTGACCGCGTCTCGGCGTGATTTGATATGACTACACAGGCTATCACCATGACTCAATGCCATCTTGGCGTGAATCGACCGCGTCTCGATGTGATTCGAGAATGATTTGACTCCGTCTTTGCAAGAATCGACCACTTCTCTGCGTGACTCAAAGCCGTTTGGACATCACTAGACCTTTTCTTAATAGAGTGACTCGACCTCATCCAGGTGTAACTCTATTACGTCTCGACGTGACTCGACAATGTTTCGTGGTAATTCGAGTGTGAATGAGCTACGTCTTGATGTGACTCGACCTTGTCATGAAGTGAGACGATCACGTTTTGGAGTGACTCGTCTCCTCTGGACGTGAATCGACATCATCTTGGCATAATTTGAGAAAGTCTCAGCGTGAGTTGACTGTATCTCGATCCGGTCTCGACGTGATACTACCCCGTCTCGACATAACTCAATCATTTCTTGGAGTGACTCAACCTTGTCACAACGAGAAGTAAAAGTAACTCGACTGCTTCTCGGTGAGATCCGAGCGTCTCGACATGACTCGACCCGGTCTTGACGTGAATGCACTAGGCTAAGCATGACTTGATTGCCTATTCGTGCGACTCAACCCTATCTCGGCACGACCGCACAGCGTCTCGAGGTGACTAAACCACTTCTCCACGTCATTCGAGCCCGTTTCGGCGTGACTCGATCCATCTCGGCATGATCCAAGCATGACTCGATTACATCTCGGTGTAATCAGAGCATAGCTTGACCACATCTCGACTTGACTCGACCGAATCTTAGTATGATCATGTCTCAGCGTCACTGGACCCTTCTCATGACAGCATGAGTTGACCCCTCTCGATGTGATTCGATAATGTTTCGACTGCCTTTTTGGATTGAGCCAAGCATGTCTGGAATACAATTTAGCGTGATCTGAACGTTACTCGACTGTATCTAAGTGTGACTCGACCCATCCCAGAGTGATTCGACATCGTCCCACGTGGTGTAACTCTTCCCCATCCTAGCATGACAACCCTGTTCCAATGTGACTCGACCTGTCTCGGTGTGATCCGAACAGCTCTCGATCCTATCTCGGCTTGACTTGAATGTGACTCAATATGGCTTAACCCCATCTTGACTTGATCCGAGAGGGACTTGAACATGTCTTGGGGTAATCTTGTCGTGACGCCACCGCATCTCGTTATGATTCGAGAATGACTGCTCCCTATCTAGGATGAGTTGACCTGTTACAGCCTGAGATTAGATCCCACACTGAGTGACTCGTCTGTGTCTCCGCATTACTCGACCTTGTTTTGGCATGACTTGACCCTTCTTGGGATGACTCGAAAGATTTTCCGAATGATGGTATTTTATATTGGGGTTACTCGACACCGTCTTGGCATGATTCAACGTCATCTTAGCATGATCTGAGCGTAACTCAACCTCATCTCAGTCTGACTCGACAACATCTCTGTGTGGCTCAACTCTGTCTCAGCGTGAGTTGACGACTCCCGGCATGACTTGACAACGTCTCAATGTCATTCGACCCCATCTCGGCGTAACCTAACCCTGACTTAGTGTGACTCGACCAGCTCTCTTTGTGATTCGAGCTTGACTAGACCACGTCTCGGTGTGGTACATGTCTCAACGTGCTCAAAACTCAAATTAACCACGTATCGGCGTGATCTGAGTGCGACTCGAATCATCTCGACAATACTCTACCTCGTCTCAGAGTAACTTGACCCTCCTCAGCGTGAATTGACCTTATATCGGAATAATCTGACCATGTCTCGACATGACTCACTGCATCTCTACTATGTCTCAACTTGACACGTCAACATCTCAGAGTAACTCGACCGCGTCTGCGCGTAACTTGACCCTTTACTGGAGTGACTCGCCCTTGTTACGATGAGATTTGAACGTGACTCGACCACTTCTCGGTGACATCTGTGTGCGACTCGACTGGTGTGATCTGAGCGTGACTCGACCACGTCTCGACGTGACTTTACCAGGTCTTGACGGTCCTTGATTCATGTCGGCTTGACTGCACCGCATGTCGGTGTGACTCAACTACGTCTCCCCATGACTCGACTACGTCTCCCCATGACTCGACTTGATCTCGACGTGATCGTAGCAGTACTTGATCACCTCTTGACATAATCTGAGCATATCTTGACCGTGTGTCAGCATGACTCGACTGCCTTTTGGTGTGATTGGACAACGTGCTAGCGTGACTGAACCCCATCTCGGCATCACTCGACCTTGCATTAGTGTTATCTGAGCTGGACTCGATCGCGTTTGCGTAGGATCCGAGATTGACTTGACCTTATCTAGATGTTATCCAATCATGATTCAATTACTTTTTAGTTTGACCCAAGCATGTCTCGAACGCAATTTGGCATGATATGAGCGTAACTCGACCGCATCTTAGCATGACTCGACCCTATCCCAACGTGGTTCGACCCGTCCCGGTGTAGGGTAACTCGACCATGTCTCGGCTTGACTCCACCCTATTTTAGCCTGAGTTGACCCCGTCTCGGGGTGATTCGAGTAAGTCTTGACCATCTCTTAGTGTGACTTAAATGTGTCTCGATGTGACTTGACCGTCTTGGCGTGATCTGAACGTGACTCGATTGCATTTTGGCATGAACTAAACTAAACTCATTGATGTCTCGGCGTGCTTCTATCGTCACTCGACCCCGTCTCGGTATGATCCGAGCGTGACTCGACCATATATTCGACCCATGACAGTATGACTCGAATGCTTTTGAAGTTGACTCGACATCGTCTATGCATTACTTGTCTGTGTTTCTGTATGATTCGACAGCGTCTAGGGAAGATTTGAATGCCTCACGGCGTGATTAGATACGTCTCAGCGTTATTCGGCACTCTCTCTACGTGCCTCGATCATGCCTCGACCATGCCTCGATGTGAATCAACCATATTTTGACGTGATCTAATTGTGACAAGACCTGACTCGACCGCGACACTGCGTGACTCGACCTTGTCTCGCGTGACTCGTCCTTATCTTCCGTGGCTCGACCTCGTCTCACATAACTCGAATCCATCTCAGCATAATTCAACCATTTCTTGACATGAGTCGGTTGCATCTTGACCGCCTTTAGGCATCTCACAACCTCATCTCGAATAACTTGTCTGCATCTTGGCGTGATTCGAACGTGACACAATCGTTTCTAGGCATGAATCAAGCATGATCGACCTGTTGTAGTGTGATTAGAGCGTGGCTCCACCGGATCGCGCCATTACTCGACCTATCACAACATGACTCGGCCCTGTCTGAACGTGATTCCAGCATTACTTGTCGCATCTCGGCATGACCCGAGCAGGACACGACTGCAGCTCGATGTGATATGATCAAGGCTACCTCTCATCTCAGCATGGTTCGACCGCGTCTTGGAGTGACTTGACTGCATCTTAGAGTGACTCGACTACTACAAATCTACGTATGATCTGAATGCAATTTGATTGCGGTTCAGCATGATTTGAGCGTGACTCAAACACTTTTGGTTGAGAGTCGGCATGGATACATTGTGTGTCGATGGGATTCGAGACTGGCTTGTTGCATCTCAACGTGTCTCAACCACGTCAAGAAGTGATTTGTCTACGAATCAGCATGACTTTAACATGTCTCAACTTGAATCGACCCTGTCTCAATGTAATTCTACCCCGTCTAGCTTGATTTGACCACGTCATGACCGTGTCTCGACGTGACTCGACCCCGTCTTGACATTACTCACCCATGTATCAACGTGACTTAACCCATCTTGAAATGGCTTGACTACATCTCAGCTATACTCGAACACGTCTTGATAGCTTCTCGACGTGGCTCAACCGCGTGTTAGTGTGACTCCCTGCGTCTCGGCATGACTCGACCTCGTCTCAATGTGATTCCTGTGTAACTCAAACACTTTTTAGGTGACTTGACCTTTTCTCGGCATGACTCAACCGCGTCTTGGTGTGACTCGACCTCATCTCGATGTGATCCGAGCGTTACTGAACTGTGTCTCAACACGACTCGACTTTGTCTAGACGTGACTCGACCCTATCTTGGGGTGACTCCACCTCATCTTAGCACGATTAGAGCGTGACTTGACTACATCTCGATGTAACTCTACCTAGTCTCAATGTGACTCGACCTCATCTCAGCATGAGTCTATCCTGTCTCAACATGACTTAACCCGTGTCGACGTGATTTAGGCGTCACACGACTGCGTCTCAGCATGATTCGAGTGGAACACGACCACATCTTAGCGTGATCTGAGGGGGGACTCGACCGTGTCTCGACGTGATCCAACCACAACTCAATAGCCTTTTGGCATGATCCTAGTGTGATTCAACTACTTCTACGTGCAATCCAAGCACTACTCCACCATGTCTCTACATGATCTAAGCATGACTCGATAAGTTTTTGACACGAGCCGCATGACTTGACCCTATCTCGACGTGATGCGAGCGAGTCCCGATCTTGTCTTAAAATGATTGGACCTAGTCCCGACATGACTCGAGCGCATGTCAACATAACTTGACCAGGTCGCGGAGTGACTCTACTATGCCTTGGCGAGGTTAAAGAGCGACTTTACCGCATTTACACATAGCTCAACCCTGTCTCGGCGTAGCTCGACTGCGTTTCAATGTGATTCGATTGCGTCTCCGCTTGATCCCTACGTGACTTGAACATATCTCGGCGAGATCCGAGCTTAACTAGAGTACGTGTCGATGAGATCGAAACATGACTCCACCGCCTCTTGGTGTGCTCTGACCTTGACTCAATTGCTTGCTAACGTTGTCCAAGCATGATCTGGTTACGTACTTACGTGATCCGAGCGTGACTACACACCATCTCGTCGTGACTCGACCTCGTCACTCTGTGCGTCTCGATCGCATCTCGATATGACTCGACTTTGTCTCTATGTAAATCGATCCTGTCTTATGGCAATCTGAATGTGACTGGACTGCATCATAGTGTGATACAAGTTTGACTCGACCGCTTCTAAGTGGGATCTGAGTTTGCCTCGACCGCATCTCGGCGGGATCAGAGCATGACTTGACCATATCTCGAGATTATTTGAGACTGACTTTACCGCATCTCAGTGTGATTCAATCTTGAATAAACTATCTCTTGATGGGATTTGCGTTTGACTGAATCGCATCTCGACATGATTTTAGCGTGAGTCAACTCCGTCTCGATGTGACTCTACCCCGTCTCGGTGTAATCTAAGCGTGACTCGATTGCATCCCGGCATGATCTGTGTGACTCGACTGCATCAAAGTGCAGCTCGACCTCTCTCGGTACGACTCAACCCTGTGTCGACATGACTGGACAGTATCTCTGAAAGATTTAAGCATTACTATATTGTGTCTCTGTGTGACTCGACCCCGGTTTAGAGTGACTTGGCTGCATCTCAATGTGATTCGAGCTTGACTTGAGCGCTTCTGTCCATGATTTGAGCATAGCTCGATAGTGTCTAGGCTTGGCTTTTCCCCGTCTTGGCGTGGCTCGACCCTAACTAGGCATGACCGACTTCATCTCCCTGTGATCTGAGTGTCACCTGACTGCTTTTAGGTGTCAGCCAAGCATGACTCGACCGAATCTCAGTGTTTTCGAGCGTAACTCGACCCTATCTCAGCGTGACTCAACCCCATCTAGGCTCGACTACATCTTGGAGGAGTCATGACGGGACCTCGTCTTCGGATGACTCGACCCTATCTCAGCAAGAGTTGACCTCGTCTCAACGTGACTCAACCACTTGTCGGTGTGATTGGGCCTCGTCTCGACGTACCACAAACCTGTCGCGGTGAGACTCGATCACGTCTCTGCGTGACTGGACCTCGTCTCTGTGTGCCATGACTGGATCTCGGTGTGATTGAAAGTTTACTTGGCCGTACCTTGACGTGACTTGATCAGGTCTTGAAGTGAATTCAACCGTTTTTGCGTGACTCTACCTAGACTCAGCATAACTAGACCCCGTCTCTGCGTGGCTTGACCCCATCTCGACTTCACTCGATCGCATCTCGCCGTGACTTGACTCATTCTTGTCATGACCTGACCCAGTTTCAATGTGACTCAACTACGACTCAGTGTTATTTGATCGTTACTCAATCAATTCTTGGTTTGACTCAACCCCATCTCGGCAAGACTTGAACTTGTCTTGACTGTGTCTCCACGTGACTTGACCCCATCACGATGCAACTGTACCACGTCTTCGGGTGACTCAACCTCATCCTAGTATGACCAATCGGGTCTCGTTGTGATCTGAGCGTGACTCAACTGCTTCTCAGCATGACTTAACCCCGTCTCATTGTCACTCGATCGTTTCTCAGTGTTTCTTGACTATATGTCGACATGATCTGAGCGTGACTCTACCACTTCTTAGTATGATCTGAGCATCACATGATCACTTCTCTACGTGATCTGAGTGTGACTAGACCTCATCTCGATGTGGCTCAACCATATATCGGAGTGAGTCAACCTAGTCTCTTTGTGACTCGACCACATCTCAACGTGACTTGACCTCATCTCGGCGTGAGTCGACCGCATCTCGCGTGACTTGACCCCGTCTTGGGGTGACTCAACCGGCGTCTTGGCATGATTTGAACTAGACTCACCCACTTTACATCGTTACCCATGCGGGACTAAACTACGTCTTGGCATGATTTGTTCGTGACTTGATGTGTGAAGTGGTCTATTCATACTTGGATCAAAGTTGATCCGCGAGCCCAACTTTGCAGGTTTCGAGGTAAGTATCATTTGCACTTACCATTGTATGTCTTGCATTTGAATAGTTAAGAATAAATGACAAATTGTATATTCGTTAAGATTGCAGCAAGCATATGTCATTAATGGACTTGAATGAGTGTGAGCTTGTATGGTTTGTATGGAAATAATGTGAATGTTGTTTGGACTTCTACGATGATATGTATGATCTATGTGAAAAATGATGTGAATGAAAATAAAGTGATCTATGTCTTGCATTTGAATAGCTTATATGGCGATATAGTGTGAGATGACATTTATGCTCTATGAGGGTATATATGAACTTGGTATCAGATATGATTTGAATGAAAATAAAATATATGAGCTTATGCAATATGATAATTGATATAGAAATGAACTATGAGATGTCGTTATGAATTTGTCAGAAATTTTTTGCTCGTAATGTGGTTTAATACATGTGACATGATAATTCTCTTGTTGTGTGATGGCCGTAATGAATTGCATATCATTCATATGCTGCATAAACATATTGTGTGACATGGTTGTGAGTATTTTAGGCAAGAGCTCGATGCTGATCTGGGTCCAAGGATATTCCATGCGAGAGCTTCATGCCGGGCTAGGCCCGAGGTAAATTCCGATCGAGAGCTCAATGGCAACTAGCTCGATCCCGAGCCGGGCCCAAGGAAAAAGTAGAAGACGCTGGGTCATATTACACAAAATTGCATTGGCATCATAATGCATTCATCCTTACTTGTTAATGCATCTTACATGAAGAAAATGAAAAAAATGATGCCATGGATATTGTATGCATGTTTTGTTTTAATGCATTAAATAAGTATTTATGAAGATGATTGGTAAATGATTTAAGTAGGAAATGATGTTAGGGAATGATTTTGCTGTGTTTCAGTATTAGAAATATAAAGGAGTAATGTTGGCATGGATGGTTTATTGAATGGCCAATTTGGTGTTGTGAATTTCTGTGTGTTGGGGTTAAATCCGTAGGTCGGCACGGTGGATGTGCCAACAGGCACGACCTCGTGTCGGACACCACTAACTAGTTCCAAGAGAAACGAGGATATGCCAAGCTACTGACTTAGTTCCAAAATGTTGGCACAACTTATTTTGCTTTGAAGAACACGAGAGTCGTTCTCATTGGTAGGGATTAACTTGGGATGATTTTCCTATTGCATAAAGTACGTAAAACTTAATAAGAAATGAGTAATTATTCATTAACCACTTTGGCAAGTGTGTTAAAGGAACTTACTAAGTAATTAAATTTACTTATGTTTTTGTTGGTTGTGGTAAATGTGCAGAGCGATGATAGTTACCTATAGGATTCTATTTTGGTGATTGGCTAGTAGTGCGGTACGGTTCTTGAGGTAGTGGGTCCTAGCAGTTTTGACTTACTTTTTGTAATTTGTACATTCTATACAAACTGTATCATAGATAGATGGTTACATGCATTGTTTTTAAACCATTGCCATAATTTCAACATGTTTATAATGGTTTTGTATCTAACTTATGTTGGCTAAGGTTTTAAAATTAGTGCATGTGTATTTATTCTTCCTATTTACTTGGTATGAGAAACTATTTTAAAGAGAAAAAAATGGTTGCCAAATTCTTATGATATTCGAAAAATCATATTTAAAAATTGAGCGCGACATTTAGTGGCATCAGAGCAGAGATTAGATTCTCTGCAGACTGTGCCAAAATTGTGATTTCTATACGATGGAGCCTATTCACGGCATATTGTACAATGACACCGTAGAGTGTCGTGAGTCGGTGCAGGGGCAGGGATCCACCCCTGCACCAAATGTGCAGAGGATGATGAGGGGAATGGGAGCACTGGTGGTCAGCAGGGGGTAAATATCGATCGTAATTTTAGAGAGGTACGCAAGCAGGGTGGAAAAACATTTGACGGTACCACTGATCCCGCAGAGGCGGAGGACTGGCTCAAGTTGTGGAACTCAAATTTAAAACTCATTTTTCTTGATAAACAATATGATAAAAGAAATTATAATAAAATTAAATCTTTAAAACTAGCAGAGAGAAAATATATGCACGTTGTTGATACAAATATCAGACCAATGCTGTTTTTTTTTTAAAACAAAACGCAAGTCGAAGCAAATTGTTTTAAAAAAAAAGTCAAACACAAGTTTCGCGTGTATATACATATTTGTACAACCTATGTACAAGAAAAATAAAAAATGAACTTCGGAGCCGGACCTCAGACGTAAATCGCAACCTGAACTCTGATCACCGCTGTCTCTGTCCAAAAGCAGCTTCCAACGATCTGCACCTCATTTAAAGAAACAGGGGGGTGAGTATAACACGTACTCAGTAAGTATTCTTAGCTTCATTTAGATAAAATGATCTGCATGGAAAAAATATAAATCTGCACGAGGACGTGCCTATCTACTTTTCTCCTTATGGCATCCGTTTATGCCAGTACAAATCGCAACCATTCAAACCACGCAAGATTTTCAAACCACAAAGGTATATACACTTAATTTAGCACACATCAATCTTTAGATCGTTCAGATCTATCAATATAGCGCACAACACTATTAAGATCTCACAGATCAATCTAACATCCACACAGGATAACACACCGTAAATACAAACCACACATGCTCAATTATCCACACAAGAACGATCACGCAGATCATATTTACAAGAAATAATCATCCACATAGGATTAATCATATTGTTCATACATATAGAAATTTAAATGTATGAAATGAAATGCTAATGCAAATCCACACAGGATGACCCGGGTATTTGTCCTATGTCACACACAGGTGAGAATAGACTAAAATACCTCTGTACCACACAGGAGAGGTTTCGGATAGCACACAGCTCAGTCCAGGACAGCACACAACATGTCCTTTATCCACACAGGAAAGTCCATATAGGAATATTATTGCCACATAGGCTCGTGTCACATAGAACTTATGTAAATGTATGAATGACATTCGTAATAGCACATAGCACAGGAATGACATTCATATCAATACATCTCACAAAGTAGAAAGCACAACTCACACAGAGCATATAATATACCACACAGGTTACATTTATCACGAAAATATACCACACAGGTATAACTATCATCAAAGTATCAATATAAACTCCATGTCAACATTTAACAATATAAGCAATACAAGCTTAGCATTAATCAACTATATATATCAACCATATATCACTATATGAAAACCAAGGCATATATATATGTCAACCAAGACATATAGCCAAAACACATACTAATTACATTCATATCAATAAATCAACATTTAACAATATAAGCAATACAAGCTTAGCATTAATCAACTATATATATCAACCATATATCACTATATGAAAACCAAGGCATATATATATGTCAAACATATGTCAACCAAGACATATAGCCAAAACACATACTAATTACATTCATATCAATAAATCAACTCTAAGTTAACCAATGCATCTCATTTTCCATATGATTGATCTATATCTAGCAATGTCAATCACAACATTATAGGCCAACTATAATGACATATATATATAGCTTAATAATTCTACATTCTCACTTAAGACTTAATCTTAAGATCAAATTTAGTAAGCATGGAATACTTACCTCCGAATACAAGCAAAATCAACAATGTCAACACCGAATCAATCCCTCCTCAATCGTCGTACAGATCCTCCTGTAAGAAATTAATCGTATACAATTCATTAACTAATCAATATCGCATTGATTCTTTAATTAGAATCATCAAAGCATTGTTCTAAACCTTCATTCATCCAATTCCCACAATTTTCTTCATAACTTAACCTTCTCACAATTCATTCTCATAATGATTTTCATATCATAAACCATAAACAATGAACCATTCAAGTCTTTAACTCATAATCTTAAGGATTTCAGCATCAATTCAGTTCAATTGCATTCAATCCATCAATTCAAAGCATAAACCTACATAAATTCATAAACCAAATATCAACCTTACTTTAACTTGTCAGCTTGGATGGATTTCTTGCAACAATTAAAGTTCTTCTTGCTAATTAATATCTTTCACTCAAAAACAAAGGGTTTTGCTTCTTTCTCAGCTCTCCCCTGCTGTTTTTCTCTGAAGATCAAATGATAGTTCATGAAGGTTCGAATGAAGGGAGCAAATTTATATTTTTTTCCAAAAAAACAGTGGAGAACACGTGGTGCATGGCAAAGTATGCATGGTCGTGCCGACTTCGCGTACTTCCCTGCCACTACGCGTACTTCTCTTGTTTTCAAATTTTCATTTTTCTTTGGTTATTTCATATCAACCTTATATCAACCTTTAATCAACCTTCATAAACCTCAATTAAATCATTTATTTTTCATCATTTTGATAAGAAAACCTCTAGAATGTCACACTGGCACACCGAGAGGATTCTAAGTCGTACGCGATGTACTCTGGAGCAAAAGTTGAGGTATACCACCTTACGTTTTGTAGAAGGATGAATGGAACTGGTGGGAAGCAGTTCCAGGAACTCGAAATGATCCACCCCCAGTTTATCAGACGAAGAAGAAGATTGAGTTCTTAGAACTCAAGCAGAAGGATTTTACAGTGACTGAGTTTGAGCCAGAGTTCACGAGACTCTCCCGATATGAGCTGGACGATGTTGCTACTGAACAACAGAGGACGGATAGATTCGAGAGAGGCCTACAATTTCATATCTGTACCCGGATAGTTATAAATCCAACCAGCTATCAAAGTTTGTTAGAGGTCACCATCAGGGCAAAGGATCTGTTGGCCGAGGAGGGTCGTAAAGAGGGCAAAGAGAAAAGGTCTCTGGTAGCTCTAATTCAGTAGCAGGATGCCCAAAAGCTGATAGTAGATCATCACGCAGTGCAGGCGGGGGGTATTAGACACCTCCAAGAAGGAGCAAGGAGATGGAGGAGCCATTCCAGCAGGCCCTCTAATTTTTAACATCGTGGATCAGGTATTCATTTGAGAAGAGATACCCAATCTCTCTATTATAACTACCAGCAGTCCAGTCATTTTGCCCAGGAATGTCTAGAGAGGGGAGAAGAAGGGAGGTGTCTCCAGATAGAGTAGTGTGGGAGACAACAGAGCACTCGTATCTTTTGGCGGCGGCCAAGGGAGAGGTGGACGTAAAGCAGGTACCACCTCGAGAGGAGGACCAGTATCGCAGTTAATGGCTCCACCCCAGCTTCGTGTCTATGTCATGATATGAGACGAGGCGGCAGCCAATCTAGACATCATCACTGGTACAGTTTCCATCTTTACACATGATACATTTGTGTTGATTGATCGAGGCTCCACTTATACCTTTATTATTGAGATAGTAGTAGAACAGGTTAGGGGTAGCATAGAGATTCTAGGATATGTGGTTTCGATTGCTATGACGGCTGAAGGGACAGTAATGGTGAGACATGTGCTGAAGATTAACGAGATGAAGTATGTAGTAGACTTTTGTATCTTACAAATGACTACGTTTGGAATTATTCCAGGGATGGACTGGCTATCTATGAATAGATTAATAGTGGACTGCTATGTAAAAGAATTGGTGGAAGTTGAGGATGAAAGGGTTTGTTACTGGGAGATCGAATGGTCATTCCTTCCTGTTTGGTTTCAACGACGATTGCAGCACAGTTGATTTGAGATGAGTTTGAGGCCTTTTTGACTTGTGTGACTGATTTGAATAGGCCTAAGTTAGAGGTGAAAGATGTAGAGGTAGTTAAGGATTACCCCAAGGTGTTTCAAAAGGAATTGTTGGGATTGCCTCTTTAAAGAGAGGTTGATTTCAATATTGAGACGGTGTCGGGGACAATCCTAGTGTCAGTGGCACCTTTTGGATGGCAGCTCTAGAGCTACAAGAACTGAAGAGCCAGTTGGAGGAGTTGTTGGATAATGGTTTAATTAGGACGTGTGTCTCGCTGTGGGGTCCAGCGGTGTTATTCCTCAAGAAAAAGGTTGGGAGTATACAAGTGCGCATTGACTACGGCCAGCTGAATAAGGTATTATTGAAGAACAAGTATCTATTGTTTTAGATTGATGATATGATTAACCAAGTGAGGGGAGCAACAGTGTTCTCCAAGTTCAATTTGAGGTCCAGGTATTGACATCTATGGGTAGAGAAGAATTCCATTCCTAAGAGAGCATTTAGGACTCAGTATGACAACTTTGAGTTTACAGTGATGCCATTCGGGTTGACTAACACACCGCCAGCCTTTTTGTCTTTGATGAATAAGCTGTTCCAACCATACTTGGATCAATTTGTGGTGGTTTTCATTGATGATGTTCTGAGATAGGGAGGAGCACAAGGGACAGCTCAGAGTAGTTCTGGAGTTGCTAAAAGCAAAAGAGTTGAATGATAAGTTCACTAAATTTGAGTTCAGGATGACAAAGGTAGTTTTCTTAGGCCACGTGATTTTGGTAAAGGGTGTCAAGCCAGATCCGAGTAAGATTAATGTAGTACGGAGTGGGAAGCTCCCAGACATACGACGGAGGTGTGGAGTTTCCTAGGTCTGGCAGGTTATTACAGGAGATTTGTTGAGTATTTTTTAGACTCGCTATGCCTATGACTGCTTTATTAAAGAAGAATGTTTTGTTCATTTAGAATGAATGATGTAAGGAGAAGTTTCTGGTGCTGAAGAGGAGGTTGGTAGAGGCTCAAATTCTTATGTTGTTGACCCATGAAGGTGGGTTCGTAGTGTATACAGATGCGTCTAGGGCATGTTTAGGCAGACTGCTTGTACAAAATTGGAGTTGGCCACGATTATTCATGCTCTAAATGTTTGGAGACACTATTTTTATACAGAGACAGTTTTTGATCTTCGCGAATCACAAAAGTCTTAAGTACATTACTACTCAGTGGGACATGAACTTAAGGTAGAGACAGTGAATTGAGCTGCTAAAGGACTATGACTGCACGATTGAGTACCATCCACGAAGGCAAATGTGGTCGCCAATGCTTTGAGCAGGAAAGGGAAAGAGGATGAGGACTCTTTAACTTACAAGACAAAGTCCTTATTTTCATTACGAGAGCTTAGATTGCAGTTGTATTTAAATAAGGGGCAAATGTTAGCTAACATACAGGTGAGACCTCGTATGATAGAATTGATCTCAGAGTAGTAGAAAGAGGATGACCACATGATGTGAACTAAGTAGAAAGTTGAAGAGTAGACGCGACTACAGCTCACAAGTTAGATGATGATGGAGTGTTATACTATGGGGGACAATTGTGCGTTCCTGATATAACCGAGCTTAAGGAGAGTTTAATGATTCACGCACATTCGTCACCATGCTCGGTACATCATGGTAGCACAAGATGCATTGACATATGTACTGGTGGGTAAACATGAAGAGAGAGATTGCTGAGTTTGTAGCTCGATGTTTGCCTTGTCGTTAGATCAAGCTAGAAAATCAAGCTCCAACAAGAAAGTTAAGACCATTAGAGATTCTTTAGTGGAAGTTGGAGACGATCACTATGGACTTTATTGTGGGCTTATCGGGGACGTTTAGACATCATGATGCAGTTTGGGTCATAGTGGATAGATTCACAAAATCGAAACATTTCTTGGCTATTTGACAGGATGACACGTTACTAAGCTGACAAGCTTGTATTTTGCAAAGATAGTGAGGTTACACAGTGTCCCTATGTCGATAGGGTTGGATCGACATGCACGGTTTACATCGCTATTATGGAGGAGCTTACAGACTACGATGGGTACAAGGTTGCGGTTTAGTACTGCATTCCATCCTCAGACCGACGGGAAGTTTAGGAAGACTATTTAAATAGTGGAGGATATGTGAAAGCCTTTGTGCTGGAGTTCGGGAGTAACTGGGGTGATAAATTACCACTGATAGAGTTTGCCTACAACAACAATTATCACTCAAGCATCAGTATTGCATCATATGAGGCCTTATATTAGAGACAGTGTCAAAGTCCAGTCTATTGGAATGTTGAGGGTCTACAACAGATTGAGGGAACGAAGCTAGTGCAGTAAACCCTCAAGAAAGTAAATGTAATGAAGAGATGTATGCAGGCACCATTGGGAGATAGAATATGAGGTCAGAGATAGGGTTTTTATAAGAGATTTTCCATGGCGAGCCGTGATCAAATTCAGTCAGAGAGTTGAGTCCGAGCTAGTTACCAGAGGAGTTATCTCGACTCCACAATTATTCCATGTATCTAGCCAGTAGAGATATTTGACCGATAGGTTTAACAGTTGCAGATCCTAGAACGATTTAGGGGACGATTCTTTGCTAGAGTTGGTGGATTCTTATAAGAATTGCACGTGTGAGAGGTAACCTCTCACTATCTATGTAATTAGAGTAAATTTTTGGAAAATTTGGGTGTAGAAAAGTTATGAATTTGAGAGTTTGAGATGAAAATGGATGAATTGCGGGCTGAAGTAAGTAGGGTTAGTTGTACAAGAGATAATGTGAACAATGTGGATGGTTTTTGAGATTTAAATCTGAAATTCACGAAAATGTTGGATTTAGGGTTATGGTTTAAAAAAGAAATTAAGGGTTTTCCCTTATTTGATTCTTAATAAACTTAATTGATGTGTGCAATGGTTTTTTCATACCATTTGTCATAATTGTGTTATAGGATAGGAATTGCAAAACTCGGATCGGAGTTGATCCACGAGCGCTACTTTGCTGATTTTAATGTAAGTGCCATTTGCACTTACCATTGTATGTCTTGCATCTGTATAGCTAAGAATACATGACTAATTGCATATTTGTTAAGATGGTAGCAAGTATGTGTCATTAATGAACTTGAATGAGTGTGAGCTTGTATGGTTTGTATGGAAATAATGTGAATGTTGTTTGGACTTTTATGATGATATATTGTATTCCAAGCGAGAACTCGATGTCGTACTACGTCTGAGCATATTCTAGGCGAGAGCTTAATGTGGGTTGGGCCCAAGGTAAATTCTGAGCGAGACCTCGATGCCAACTGGGCTGAGGATAGTTGTAGGAAAGAGCTCGATACCGAGCTGGGGTTGAGAAAAAATGGGAAGACTCCGGGGCATATTGAATGGAATTGCATTGGCATCATAATGCATTCATCCTTACTTGTTAATGCATCTTGTATGAAGAAAATGAAAAAAGTGATGCCATGGATATTGTATGTATGTTATGTTTTAATGCATTAGATATGTGTTTATGAAGTTTATTGGAAAATGGTTAAGTTGGAAATGGTGTTAGGGAATGATTTTGCTATGTTACAGCATTAGAAATATAAAGGAAAAATGTTGGCATGAATTGTATGTTGAATGGCTGATTTGGTGTTGTGAATCGTTATGTTTTAGGTAAAATTAATAGGTCGACATGGTGTTGGCACGCCTCATGCCGGACACCACAAACTCGTTCCCAAAGAAGCAAGGGTCGTACTGAGCTATTGAATTAGCTCTAGAATCTTGGCACGAAGCCCGTGCTGACCTGCATGAGCTCGTGCCAGATAATTGATCTTTGCTGTGAAGAGTACGAAAGTAGTGCTCATTGGCATGCCTCATGACAACTGATCTTTGTATTTACCATTGAGTTAATATCCATTAATAGAACATTGCAGGTTGATATATTAGTAAAAACAACAACTCAGATGTGCAGAACGGGCAAGCAGTGCATGAGCACATCCCATGTTGCCTGGAAGTCAGTTTACAATGCATATGAGCACGACCTGTGTTGATCAACACCCTTATGGACATGGTCTCGTGTTGATCCAACACACCCCTCGTTCATTCAACACGACCATCATGTCACTTAAGCACGGCTCGTGTTAAACTGTTGTAATCTGAAATCAACTTTGAATTATCCTTTTATCACCATTACATATTCGTATATCTCACATACCATATCAAGACAACCAAATTTCATTTATATCCATCTCATACAAACATCATATCTCATATATAAATATAAGTATGTACCCATAAACAATATCATAGTAGCATATATATCAAGCAACATATATCATTATACATTTAATCATGCAAAATGCAACTGTAACAGCTCATAAATGGCATATAAGGATAGAAGGCATCGGTTAGCAGCTGTCCCACCTAAACATTAGCACAACTCTACGAGCTATTTCAAAAGTCTAACCACGTCACTTTCTGTACCTGAAATAAAAAATCACAGTTGGTGAGTTGTTGTCTCAGTGAGCAATCACTTAATCCTTAATTATACAATCCTATACAACATCTTAATGTCCTTTAAATCATAGATCATTTTATATCCTTTTCTTATCTTCTTGACTCATATTGTCTATATTTATAATCTTATTGTTATCGTGAACTTTATAAATCAAAGTCTTATAATCCTATCAACCGAAGCTATAAACTATCAGCCAAAGCTGTATTCCTGTCAGCCGAAGCTCCATACCTGGCAGCGCTGTATATCTATCAGCCAAAGCTGTATACTGGATATATATATACACACACAAATAATGTTAGGATACATGCTCGAGTTTCATTTTGCATTTCATGTATTTGTTTCAATTCGATCAGATATTTCCATTTTTAACAATTTACTTACACATATCTATCATTTTCGTATTAACCACTTTCGTATCCAGCTTCTGATATTTGATCTGTAACCACATATATCAATTAATTTGCAATTCATAACCATTCTTTACAACTATTAAATACTGAGTTAGATTAATCACCTCCTAGCTGAAGTACTCAGATTGATATGTTCCCCAACTCCGTCCTGCGTGTCTAACTTATTGTCCTATATAACCATTATACAATTCTTTATCACAATCAATTCCATAACATAATATGCATGTTCCTTATATAATCCTAACAATTTCTAAACTAAATTCTTCATAAAATTCTAACTAACTTCGTAATTATTAACGATTACCTTTGCGAATTTGCGATATTGGCTTATGTATCGATCCCCGGCTTAGTCCTATGATTAGATTCGTATCTTTATGAATGATTTCCTTCAAGAATATCCTTTCTCTCTAACACTTTCGGTTTATCTCAATCTCTCTCTTGTGTTGAATGAGTTTTGTGTTCTGTTTTGGGTTAACTAGTCTTCTGATGACCAGCACGACCGTGTTGATATCAGCACGCCTCGTGGTAAGTATTAACATGCCAGCTTATGCTTCAATTTTCAACTTTCTCTCGCATGTTTAACAACTCAACACGACCCGTTGATTATTTAGCACGTACCGTGCTCATTAGCACGTTTACCGCGTTGTTTAGCACTTCCACCGTGTTGATGTTCATTTTTCAACAAAACATGATCGTGAACTTTATTGAAACGGTCTTGCTCATTTCTTTTCTAGGGAACACGACCTTGTGCAAATTAGCACGTCCCCCGTGTTGCAGACTGCAGTTTAGTATTTTTAACACAACTCCTCTTTTATTCTTGATCGTGTTGTGATATCTTAATCTGACAACTCTTAATGTATAGTATATTCATTTAAATTTACTTTTATTAATCATTTTACTAATTATGAGGATTTAGGATAGGAATGTTAGACTGAGTGTGCCTCGATTGTTTCTCTCTATGATTCGAAAATGATTCCACCCATTATCGACAAGACTAGACCTCAACTCGATATGACTCAACCCAATCTCAACGTGGCTCAAACCTGTCTCGAGATGGGTTGATTGTGTTTCAATGTCACGTGGCTGCGTCTCAACGAATCTTGAGCGTCTCTCGATGTCTCTCCACTGCGTATCGATGTGATCCGAGCATGACTTGACCATATCTAGGTGTCATCTGAGCGTGACTCGACAGCATCTCGATAGGATCCAAGCTTGACTCGACCACATCTTTGCATGAATCACCCCCATCTACGTTTAACTCGATCCCGTCTCAGCATGGCTCAGCCGCCTCTTGATGTTACTTGATCATGTCTCCCCATGACTCAAAGTTGTCTCGACCAGACTCGACTGCATCCCAGCATGATCTAATAGTGACTTGACAGCATTTCGGCTTGACTGAACTGTGTCGCTATATGACCCGACCACATCTCGCTGTGTCTCGACCATGTCTCAACTTAACTTAATCACGTTTCGGCATTACTTGGACCTATCTGGACAAAACTTGACCCGTCAAGGTGTAACTTAACCGCGTCTTGACATGATAGAAACTTGACTCCACTTGGCCTCGGCGTGATTCGAGTAAAGCTCGACGGGATCTTGGCAAGATTTGAGCATTACTCTACCCCTTCTCAGCGAGTTTACAATGCCTCTTGGTGTGACTCGACCTTTTCTCGACGTAATTTGATCTCGTCTCAATGCGACCCTTCTGAATCTCAGCGTGACTCGATCATGTTTTTGCATACTTGACCCTGTTTATGAGTTAGTCGACCTTGTCCATGTGTCATTTGAACACGACTCTACCTTTTTTGGTAAGATCCGAATGAGACTCGACCTCATCTTTGGAGGATCAGAATGTGACTCAACTGTATTTTAGCATGACTCAACCCCGTCTCGATGTGACTCAATACTGTCTTGGCGTCACTCATCTACGTCTCAGCGTGACTTTGCTATTCTCTACGAAACTCGATCCCTTCTGAGCCTTACTCGACCTTCTCACTCTACGACTCGACCCCATCTCGGCATGACTGGAGCATGAATCGACTGCATCTTGGCATGATCTGTGACTCGAGCCTATCTCGATATGACTCGATCCTATCTCAATGTGAATGGACCACATCACGACGAGATCCTAGAATGACTCGATTGTGTCTCAGCAAGATCTGACATTGAATCCTCTCTCTCTCGACGTGATTGAAACTTGACTCGACTGCATCTCTACATGATCTGAGCTCCATCAACAGTGTGTCGGCATGATCCTAGTGTGACTCGACCAGATCTCTATGTGATTTGAGTGTCACCCACCTCCATTTCGACATGACTCGATCCCGTAACAACATGACTCGGCGACGCCTCGGCTTGACTCGACCACGCCTCAACTTGACTCGAGCATGACTCGTGTGAGTCGACACAGTCATATCATAACTCAACCGCCCCTCGACGTGACTCATCCCGTCACTACGTGTCCCAACTGCATCTTAGTGTGATCCAAGCATGACATGACTGCGTCTATGAGTTACTCCAGCCTGTTTTAATGTTAATCGACCCTCTTGAGCATGCCCAGAAAATAACTCGGCATAATTCGACTCCATCTCGGCATGACTTGACCAAGTCTCGGCATGACTCGACTGCATCTCAACGTGATCCGAGCTTAAGTCAACCGCTTGTCGATGTGATTTGAGCATGATTCGACTTCATCTTGGCATGATCCAAGCATGACTCCACCCCATCTAGACATAACTCCCTCGCAACTCGGTGAAACTCCACCCTGTCTAAACAAGTATCGACCCCATCTCGACATGAATAGATTTCTTCTCGGCGACACTCAACCGTGTCTCTGCATCTTACCGCGTGTCGGCATGTTCCACCTTGTCTTGGAATCATTTAAGTGTGTTAGGGCGTGATCCGAGCGTGACTCGACAATGTCATCTGTGTGTGACTCGACCTCATCTCAATGTGATTTGAGCTAAACTCGACCACATTTTTGCATGACTCAAGGTGTGAATCAACCACTTTTTTACTTAAGCCTCACTGTACTTTGTCGTGATATGAGTGTGGTTCGACCGCTACATGGTGTGATCAGAGCGTGAATCTAGTGCATC
>CANYCX011039795.1:0-12273 GCA_948193385.1 Breynia disticha f. nivosa | reverse complement strand
GTTGAAAAATCAAAAAAAATATTTTCTCAGAAAATGAATTCCTTCAAACAAACAAACGGAGCCTAACACATGCTTATGGAAGAAGTAAATAACAAGTGTCAAGATTTATGAAAACCCACCAACTCACTTAAACCATATTATTCCTTGTCCTTTTCATGTTTAAATTCTGATACGAAGCATACTTATCACATTACTATTCTCAAATCTTAATTTTCTCTAACAACTCGAAGTCTCATTAGGAGTTTCACTCTCGAACCCGAATCGTTGATTTGTCGAACTGGAAGTGGAACCACTGGATCAAAACTGAAACCAAACTGCCCTAAACCGACTAGATCCAGTTCTATTTCCATCGTTCAGGAACCGTGAACTATGGTTCGGAATCGATTGACGCCTCTAACTTTAAGCCATTAAAGAAATGGTTCTTAATCAACATCATGTGCTATTCTTCATCCCTAAACTATTCTCCTCTTATATTTTTAGTTGCATGCATGTGTACATCATCTAGCCATTGCATTCAAATCAAACTACTTGGAAACATATCTACATTCATTTACAAGCTAAGTTGTATAATTTGATACATACTATATTTATATCTTTGCTTGAATCAAAATTGCTTCAATTGAGGTTCCCCTCTGTTGTTCATATATGAACTGTTTCATGAAAATGATGTTCTTCCACATGTCACATAGCTAACAATAAAAACGACTTCTTCCTACAAAAAGCCCATGAGTTTGCTTTGTTACTAAGCATAATATTTGAGATTAATTAATCACAATAATACATAATTACTACAACATTAATTTTATCTTAATTAGTTTTACATGAACATGATGTTTTATTACTTATATTTAAATGAATTAATGGTTCATTCTGATTTGTCAATGTCAGTGTATAGAAATGGATTTTGATTTGTAAAGATTGTTATTATTTCATATTTTTATGACATTTGTATATCATTGCAGATAATTCTCTCTCATCAATCATTTATTTGCAATAAAATTGGCCAACATTGAAGATTTTTTTTTTCCTTTTGCATGGATATAAACACTTTTTGAGATTCAAATATTAATTTCCTTTTCTTGTAGATTAGTTTTTTTTTTCTCTAAATCAAAAATAAGTTTCCTCAAAATTTATATATTTATCACAAAACTAATAATTTACAGTGACGGAAATAGAGAAGCAGATACAACTATCTCATTGTCGTGTTTCCTCCTATAGTATTGCCTTTTTTGTTTTGTTTTTCGGTAATATTTCTCTCTTATCATGTCTCTTACTGTACTACTTTAAACTCGCTATTTTTCCGCTGTCTCTTACAAAAATTTCTGAATGCATCTTTAATTTGTAATTCATTTAGTAACAATTACATGATTGTAGATTAGTCCTAGAAGTATATTAAGATCTATGCAACTAACAAGTAACAAAATCATATCAATTTGAGTTAAAATGACTTCTTATTACAAAAACATCGTTGTAATACAAGAATTAAATTTTGACTTGAAAAGGAAGGTGGTCAAATAAATTATTGTCTTTGACTTCACTCTATAGTTGTTGTTCGAACTACTGTTTCAGCAATAAAATACGAATTAATAAGAAAAGCCATGAAAGCTTCTTCTACTTCCACAATTTTCGTAATCTTCTTCTTCATGAAGTCTAATTTTCATACCCTTATATTAATCCTGAAACCACTCTCCATATAAGCACATCGTCCCAAGCATTCATCACTACTCACTCGAGAGATTTCGAACAACAAAACTGATAACCAAAATGGGTTCTTCTATTGTTTCACCAAGAACAGTTCTGGCAATATTTCTGCTCACATTCAGTATTTTCTGTGTTCTTCTTCCTCAACCTGCTCTTGGAATGATCAGGCGCTACAAGTTTGATGTAGGTTCAGAATATGGAAAATGTTGAAGTTTTTATAAGTTATTTTATTCTATTGATGATAATGTTGAAATTGTGTTTCTTTTTTTAACATATTTATTGAAATTTTTGTAGATTAAACTGCAAAATGTCACACGTCTATGCCATACCAAGAGCATGGTCACTGTAAATGGACAGTTTCCAGGACCTCGAATTGTAGCAAGAGAAGGAGATAATCTTCTTATTAAAGTTGCTAACCATGTTCAAAACAACATGTCCATCCATTGGTATGATAATCTTGTAGCTTACATAGATTTTATTTATCTTACTTAAACTATATATTCAAAAAACACGTCTTCATTCTAAAAACACGAAGTAGCATCGACGAAAAACAAAAGTGGGGGCGAAAGGGTCGATCACCTCCTTGTCGTGTCTACTCATTTAGTCATTTTTCTTTTTATCATTATCTTCTTATAACATCGCCTCCGCCGTATTTTTTTTTTCTATACTATCTTTAACGTGAATGTAATATAACTAGATAATTATATCTCAACAGGCATGGGATCAAGCAACTTCGTTCAGGGTGGGCTGACGGACCAGCATACATAACTCAATGTCCAATCCAGACAGGGCAAAGCTATGTATACAACTACACAATTATAGGTCAAAGAGGAACACTTTGGTATCATGCACACATCTCATGGCTTAGATCAACAGTTTATGGTCCTATTATCATTCTTCCTAAACGTGGTGTTCCTTATCCATTTGAGAAGCCTTACAGAGAAGTTCCTATCATTTTTGGTAATTCTGATTAACTTGCTGAATTTGATCGAGATTTGATGCCTTTCCTTCAGATTTTTGACACTGAAATTGATCGTTTGAATGGCCGCAGGAGAGTGGTTTAATGCAGATCCTGAGGCAATTATTAGTGAAGCCTTAAGAACTGGTGGAGGTCCAAATGTTTCTGATGCCTACACTATCAATGGACTTCCTGGACCATTATATAATTGTTCTGCTAAAGGTATATAGCATATATATAACGCAACCTGAAAATAGTCAAGTTAAAAATAATACAGGAAAAAATCGGTAAAGAGGTAATGTTAAAGAAAATATGTGGTAAAAACGGAGAGACCGTAAGAGTATACATGGCAAATTGAGACAATTCCTAACCCACGTCCTTATTTCCGTCTATGGTCCAATGAGTTACTTATTCTAATAAAAAAGCATAAAAATCTACACTTTTTTCTTCAGAAAAAAATGCTGAGAAAAATTTGTTTATATCATTTGTTACAGATACATTTAAGCTGAAGGTGAAACCAGGCAAAACTTACATGCTTCGCTTGATCAACGCAGCACTCAACGATGAGCTCTTCTTTAGCATAGCAAATCACACACTCACAGTTGTGGATGTTGATGCTGTTTATGTGAAACCATTTGAGACAGAAACTCTCCTGATGGCACCAGGCCAAACCAGTAATGTCCTTTTGAAGACTAAACCAAATTACCCTTCAGCCACTTTTTTCATGTTGGCTAGACCCTATGTGACAGGTCAAGGTACGTTTGATAATTCAACTGTTGCAGGCCTTTTAGAGTATGAATCACCAAAATTGTTCACCACAAAAGTTAAAAATCTTCCCCTCTTCAAACCAACTTTGCCTGCCCTAAACGACACTGGTTTCGCTACGAGTTTTTCGAACAAACTACGTAGCTTGGCAAGTTCAGAATTCCCAGCTAATGTGCCACAGAATGTTGATAAGCACTTTTTCTTCACAGTAGGACTTGGAACAAACCCTTGTTCACATAACCAAACTTGCCAGGGACCAAATGGAACTGTGTTTGCAGCTTCTGTGAACAATGTATCATTTGTGATGCCAAACACAGCTTTGCTTCAGGCACATTTTACCGGTCAATCAAATGGTGTATACAATCCTGATTTTCCGATCAATCCGATTATTCCATTTAATTATACTGGTAACCCACCAAATAACAGTATGGTGAGCAATGGTACTGAGCTAGTGGTGCTACCATTCAATACTAGTGTGGAGCTAATTTTGCAAGACACTAGTATACTTGGAGCAGAAAGTCACCCACTTCACTTGCATGGATTCAATTTCTATGTTATCGGACAAGGTTTTGGAAATTTTGATCCAAATAAAGACCCTGAAAAGTTCAATCTTGTCGACCCTGTTGAGAGAAACACCGTTGGTGTTCCTTCAGGAGGATGGGTTGCTATCCGTTTCCGAGCAGATAATCCAGGTCAATAAAATTGTTATCATTCTTTGCATTAGAGATGATTCTAATATTAATAATTCTCTCCTAATATTTATAAGAATTGTGAACAGGAGTATGGTTCATGCATTGCCATCTCGAAGTACACACAAGCTGGGGACTGAAGATGGCATGGCTTGTTTTGGATGGAAAGCTTCCTAACCAGAAATTGCTACCTCCACCTGCAGATCTTCCCAAGTGTTAACACTTGGATTTATTCATTAATGCATTTTGAAGAATAATTATCTTTGATTTTTGCAATTCGATTTGTTGTAATCTTTGACCTTGTCAAGTGCTTTTGGTCTGAGCATTATCAGATTGCTAAGTTGAGGGAATAGGATAAAGAGAGTTGGATGCTTTTTTTTTTTTGCAGGATAACAAATTGATGTTCCTCGACTGTGAAATGAGATTATCAAATATGAATATCTGTTCTTTTTCAGTTTGGAGTTTTCAGGCTCGTGTTTGCTGACTCTTATGGAATCTGAATTTGTATTATTGTCGGTAATTAAGCAATTGTTTATGCTTTCCATAACAAAACTGAAAAAAGACACATTGATTGGTTTATTGATCAAACGGTGATTCACATGTCGAACCAATAATTTAAAATAATATAAATAAATAAATATAAATATACAAAATTATTTAATTTTCAAATTATTTAATTTTTTTTAATACTTAAAACCAGTCTAATTTACTAATTTATATTCTGAATATTCTTTTGGCTGTTATTTGCATTGGGTTGAACAGATTCAGTAATTAGATTCCATTTTGTTGTTATTTATTTGAATAAGGCAGCCACTAGTTTTCTGATTCTTTAACTCAAAATGTGAATCTTAATGAATGAAAGTTGTCAGTGATTGATCTAGAAATTTTTGTGAGAAAGAACGGATAATAAAATAATTTATAATAACAAAGGGATGGTACTAAAAAAAATCACAAAAAAGATAATATCATAGGATGAGATACGACAAGGAGACAGTCGTACCTCGCGCCTTTTGTTTCCGTCACCGACAGCGACATGCAACAGTATCATATCAGTTGATCCAAAGATTATATATGGTGAATTGCCGTCCTGCAAGCTCCTAATTTAAATACAAAAAGTAATCTAATCCACCATGTAAGACCCTATCTTTAGCCTTAATGACCCACATAGCAGAAAAGCATCTTTGCCTATATAATTCAAACAAAATCCATGCTTGATTGCAGAACATTCATCACTGTAATAATCCAACCAGTGTAATAACCAAGCACAACATAGTCAATCAGATGAATTCAACAACTAGTTGCAACAAACTCCAATATATTATATACCTAGAACTGAATCACATTGCATAATTCCAAAAAAGAATATAAAACATACAAGTAGCCACTGAGCAGCAAAGGACATGCACAAACAGATTCTTCACTAAAATGTTATTACTATAGCATTCAAATCTATCAGACGTTTTCCGGGTCTTCGCTATGATTTCCAGAATATCAGACATATGAACTGAGACAAATACCTCGTGAATGCACAGTTCTGTTCTAGTCATCATTCGCCTTAATAAATAGGTAAGGTTTGGAGCAAAGAGAAAACACACTTCTGCTTAATATCTAACCATGGAAAAGCTTCTTCTAGTAGTAATCTTATTCATAGGAATTGTTCCATCAATCCTATCAGCACAAGCAAATTCAAAGCTATTCAGAGAGTACATAGGAGCTGAGTGGGATGGTGTCAAGTTCACAGATGTACCTGTTAATCCCAATGTCCAGTTTCATTTTATTCTTTCCTTTGCTATTGACTACACGTCAAGTTCCAACCCTTCTCCAACCAACGGTTACTTCAGTGCCTACTGGGACACTGGTAACCTCTCTCCATCATCTGTTTCTGCCATCAAATCCCGCCATTCTAACGTGAAGGTAGCGTTGAGTCTTGGTGGCGATACCATCGGCAATAACCACAAGGTGTACTTTAGTCCTAAATCTGTCAACTCATGGGTTAGCAATGCAATTCGATCGATATCAGAAATAATAAGAAGATATAACTTGGATGGAATTGATATCGATTATGAACACTTCAACGCAGATCCAAATACATTTGCTGAGTGCATTGGGCAGCTTCTACTCTACCTGAAACAACAAAAGCTTGTATCATTTGCATCAATAGCACCATATGACGATGAATCTGTGCAATCACACTACCTAGCTCTATGGAGGAAGTATGGATACCTGATAGACTACGTTAACTTTCAGTTTTATGCTTATGACAAAGGAACAACTGTTTCTCAGTTTTTGCAGTATTTTGAGACACAAAGCTCTAACTACAGGAATGGTAAGGTCCTGGTGAGCTTTGGCACAGATGGAAGTGGGGGTTTGTCTCCTGAACATGGCTTCTTCCAAGCTTGCAGCCAGCTTCAAAGTACGAAAAAACTTCATGGTATATTTATTTGGTCAGCAGATACTTCCAAGAAAGATGGGTTTCCCTATGAATCGCAGTCGCAAGCCTTATTGGCAAACAATAAATGATCTCTATTTGTGCCATACAAAGAGTTCTCATCTGGAGATTAAGCAGAAAGCAACAGTAAGAAACTACTTATGCAAACAAAATGGCAAATTCAAATAAAACACTGCAGAGATGTGTAGATGAACAGGTGTCATCATGTAATAGTATAATACAAAGTAGTTTGAAATGAAACTCATTGCAGATTTTAAGTAAACACTGGCACGATAACGCCACATGACTTTTACTAAAGAAAGGTCCGACAACATAACATATTAAGGATAACACATCTATTTTTCCCGACAACATGAAACAGCGATATTATAACTGTTCAACATTTATAGCAAGGCGATGTTATTGTCCTAAAATTGCCAAGTAACTTCTTACAGTTGGAGAATTGAGTAATGAGACATGCATTTCATGCAACAACGTCAAAGAAGCTAATTCAAAAACAGCCAGAGACTTCTGTTTATTGTTTGCAGAGGATCTTAACTATGAAACTTAATGAGCATTTACAGATCATATGCTGTCAGAAGGAAGTTCCCATGTGAAGAAAGGGGACATCAATGCAAGTGGGTTTCAACAAACGAGTAAGCTATGATTATTTCAATTCTAGCTCAAAAGATAGCAATTCTTTCTTTATTACAACATTTCAACTGCCAAAGTAATCCATAGAAAGAAGAATTATGTCGTTATCATATGATCATGCTTGCATAAATGTGCTAAAAATCACAAGAAGAATCTACACGTCAGAACATTGCAGAAACTTACAGAAATGACCATTAAAAGACAAAGTCGAGTTGTTACCTCTATGAAGACATTATTGTGCAACAGCTCTGCCCTAATTTGATTCCTTTTTTCTGGAGCATCACAGATGGATAGGTACCACCTGAAGAAGGCTAAGTCATTTAAAATCCAACGAAAACAATTAGACTTTTTGTGTTATTATCTGATGACAAAAGTAGCATTGCAATGGTAGCAGATGATCAAATAAGCTTTAATAGTTAAATCAATGGTGTACATTACAACAAATAACTCAGATATCAAACCATTCAAGTACACTGAAAAGCATCATTCTATAAAATCTAATCTAAAATCAGCCTCACATTGTTTTAGCTTCGAACCAAAATTTCTTCCATGGTAAAAAGAAATCCAAAATCTCTTTAGTTCTTGAAGAAGAGACCAGTTCAATTGAAAAGAGCAGCCAAAACAGCATTTTCTATTCAATTCTCCCCTTCACTATTTCTCCTCCTTTTCTTCTTCTTACTTCGCGGCTCTTCTGAACCATCCCCACTTTCTACTACGTCAACCTCTCTGTTTTTTCCTCTTCTTCTTCCTCTCCTCTTTCTCTTGCCTATTCCAACTTCACCTCCATTTTCAAAGCCAATTTCACCCTTTTCTTTCTTAATAACTGTTTCATCACCACCTTCTCTAACACCATTTTCTTCTCCATTTTCCTCCACCAAATTACGTTTATTGACATCATTCTTCTCTTCCTTCACAGATACTTTCGTTTTCACCCCATCAACATCACCAGAATCACTCCTCTCATCCTTCTGTTTATCTTTCCTCTTCCTCTTCTTCTCCTCCAACAAATTACCCTCTTCCTTGACCTCACTCACCATCATACTTTTATCATCCCCCTTAACTACGGAATCACCCTGTCTCTCCTTTTTCTTCTTCTCCTTCTTGTTGCTACCAGTCTCATCATGACCAGGCTTTTGACTCACCTCCAAACTCTGCATAACCCCATCAGATTTATCCTTTCTGTGCTTCTTGCAAACAGACTTAGAGTGGATACGAACAAGCTCATCAAATGCAGCAGTGGCGCGTCGAAGGTAAGCATTGACAGCCTGCGAAGCTCCATTATCAGTGGAAACGAACTTGGTGAGAATAGAAGAAGCTGTGGAAATAGAAGCCGGAGTTGAAGATACAATCTTTCCAGTTATTGTCTTCATTAATTAAACTTATTTAAAAGTTTCCGAAAAAATCGAAACGACCCAAAATGGCAGTATAAAAAAATTATAATGCTTAATCCTGCAAACGAAACAAAACCAACACAAACTCAGATACTAAATCATAATGCAAAGAACATGAACATGACAATTCACACCATCTTCATAGCCACAACAATAAAAAAAATAATGTTTTTCATGAACATTTATATTTTAAAGGAAAAAAAAACAACAATCTTTTATAGACAATCAATTAAAAAATCTTTAATAAAGCATGTAACTAAACAGCAAAAGTGATATAACAGAACACACAATGAGTAAATATAGGTAATCAATATGAAATCAAAGACTAACCAGTGAGTTGGGAGGCGAGAGGATCTTCAGGCGTCGTTCGTGTTGTTGGTTTTGAAAGAAGAGGTAGGGGTTTAATGACTTAGGTTTTGTTTAAGTAGGGTTTAAGATATTGCTTAGAAACGACGAAGAAGCAAATTTACAAAATATGTTATAAAATACTCCCTCATTAACATACATGTCGTTTTTAAAAAAAATTGTTTGTCTTATATTATATATCGTTTTACATTTTTAATACAAAATTTAATATTTTTTCAATATTATCGTTATTAGTTTTTTATTTTCAATATAAATTTAATTTATTATTTTTTTTATATACTAGAGTTAAAGGATATAATAGTAAATTAAACATTAACTTAAGACATAATAAATATATTCTTAATTCGTATGTAAAAAACTTGAACGACATCAATAGGTTTCATGTCTCTCAGGGGACTTTTATGGTGAGTCCCCTTAAAGACGGGACTCATTGAGGCAACAGCTCTGGGTCGTTTGATTCTGTGAAAATAAATCTGAGCCTTTAATTTATTCAGTAAAAACAGTTTTAATTTTACGTTATCTGTACATTTTCAGTTAAACGAAGAATTGGCCTCATTGAGTCCCCTTTTTAGGAGCCTCATATTAAAATTTACCTGTCTATCAACCTATGACTAACAATTCAATTCATAATTGTGGTGGAGATTCTTTTCTATTAAATAAATATTATTTATAATATAAATATTATAAAATTAAGTTTGTGTCGTTCGTATTATATCTAATCCAACCTCATTTTTTCAAAACGAAACTTTCTTTCATTGAAAAATCTGATGTTTCCTTAGTCGTATCATAATTACATCATATTATTTTCGATTAAATAATAAAAATATTATAAAAATTAAATTCGTATCATTCATGTTGTATTGTCGTGTCAAATTGTATATGCAAGTATACAAAATGATGACTTCTAATTTTCTTAAAGTTAACGTAGGTAGGCGTACACAAATTCATATGAGCTTTAAGGTGCACATATCTATACTAATGTCATTGAACTGTTCCAAGAATGCTAAACTCAAACCTTGTTTAGAGCGTGTCGTTTCGTGTTGCAATATAGCAACATCAACTCAAATTGTTTGGTCAGGTTCGATTTGATTTTTATAACATTGCATCAATTTGTTCTTAGAATGCTAAACTCAAACCATCCTAAAAGTGCGACGTCTCGTGCCGCAATATACAACATTGGTTACAAGTTACAGGGCAGCAAATGATCACTATGAATATGTTGATAACTTGATTAGCATTGACCAAAAAAGAAATTCAATAAAATGAGCAATATATTGCAATATAACATCATTCTTCAGGAATTCTGCATCTTCAAAATCATTTCAAACACCTAAAATCTTACAATCCACAATCTGTATACTTTGTATCCAAATGCAATATTGTAAACTAGTGGATTCAACTGACAAGAAATCAATTTATACATCTACATCTCCTGAACTTTACACAAATCAAATAGCATTCCTCTCAGTTTGGATAATCACAAACTGTTATTTGTAAATGCGACGTATCGTGTTCATCGGCACATTGCCTGATAAAAGCTCTTCTCCACCAAACCTCAAATGCTCTCTGTATATTCGGGCAATCATCGCCCTTATTAAGGAAACGGTCGAACCAGTTGAGCAAAATCGCCTGTTGTTGCAGCAATGGCAGGGTGAGTATTGTCTGTCCTAGTCCATCCTCAACCAGTTTCTTATCAAGAGACCTACCAGCCCTTCTCATCCATCCGAAGTCGTCGTAAAGTGCTTCTAACCAAGTGGATAGCAGAGCAAACCGAGTGTCTTTCGCCACCAGTATTTGTCCTTTCCCGATAGCAATGCATAGTTGTGCCGTAATCTTGCTGATTTCATGTCGGTAAATGATCGGAATCTTTGAATGCAGAACGGCTAGCTCTTTCTGATCTGCCCATAATTTCACAAATTCGTCGCACATCTTTTTATCAATTAGCATCTCAACAATCCACTGCAGATTCTCAGCTTCTCGAGTAATTTCTGTCATTAAAATCCCTCGATCATGTCCGTTGTTCTCAATGCTCGTTGCCTCAGATAAGCACAGGACAAGAGAACTAAGGCAACTATGGCAGAGAGAATAAAGAGTATCCTTTGAAACATTGAGTTTGCTGTCTTGATCTGACGAATCTTCTCTAAATAACCGTGAGATTAGACTTTTCATTTCTCTACGGGCTTTCTCATCTTTAGCTTGTAGAATGCTAGTCATCAGTTTCAAGAAAATATCATTGGCTTTTGCAGACATGGATTGTTCAGTTGATACTCTGTGCAGAACTCTCGTTGCTGAATCTTGAAGTTGTAGTTGGTAAAGAGAAGAAACGACTTTCTCCTCTTCATTTTCAGACCAGGGTACTGCTTCCAAGTACTCCAAGCACGACGTTATTCCCACATCAAAAACAATGTCTGAACATGCCTGAAATGGAGAACAAATGCTGGTTCTATTCATTTTGACAATAGAAGCCTAATAAATACAAATCAAAACTCTAATTTTGGTGCAATGATAGGATTAGGATCCCTATAATAACCAGCAAAAAGAATCATTTGAAGGTTCAAATCTTTAAGGAAAAAACGGAATCATTAGATCAAAAATGAAACCGATGCATTAAAATTTGATTTGACTCATGAATCTACTGATGCTGAACTAGATTTCGCTGCAATGGCATCCTCTAATGATGCTGAACTACAACGGTACTATGAATGAAGCGGAAACCGTAAACTAGAAATAAACGAATCACAAGAGGATCAATTTTTGAGAATCAGCAAGACTTCCGTTGCGAGCAAATAAATTGTAATACAAGCTGAGTTGCAATATGACTTAATTTCTTGGCTAGGAGTTCTAAATGACTTCTTTCTCTCCAAATTTTAACCAAATTATCATATAATTCAATTCTCTGCCAAACTGAACAGAATCTAAGAAATCCAAACAATCAAACAAGAGTGAAAATGACAGTAAACAGGAAGAAACAAAAACTAAACACACACACATTCACAATTCCACAAAATCTCAAAAGCTAATCAACAAAACAGTACCTTGAGCAAAGCCAAGACCTTCTTAACATTCTCACCAATCAACCTCTTTTTCAAATCATCACAATACATCAAAACAAGACTCTCCAAATAAACCTCAACATCATCACACTCACTAATCTCCACAGAATGCATAACACCCTTATCTCTCCCTTTTAACTTCTCTCTAAAATAGCCACTTTTCTCCAACAAAACCCTCTTATGCACATCCATTGAAACCCTATTCCCATCTCTCCCAACTAATGTAACCCTCACATCCCCTACACCAAAAACTCCACCACTGCTCAAG
>CANYCX011039714.1:0-12552 GCA_948193385.1 Breynia disticha f. nivosa | reverse complement strand
AAGTAAGTCATGTTTTTACCCTTTTATTTACACCGCTTGCTTTCATTGGTATCAGAGCGGGTTAGGATTTTTCTTAGATTTGTCTGAAAATAACATCCTTTTCTGAAGATTGTCTGGCATGATTACTGATTTGTTTAGTAGAGAATTTATTCAATTTGTTGATTAAATTTCTGACGTAAAATGATGCCGGAATGTCCCAAACTACAAAAATCGTCAATTTGTTGGAAATTTTGAAAAAGAATAATACCTTTGGAATCAGCACGAAAAACCGAGTCGAAATCCGAATTTCGTATCATTCGGATCACGAAAAGGGGTCGAATGGACGGCGCGAAAAATTCACTGTTCAGAAATGGTTCTGATCAAGCGTGAATAGTTTTCTGAAGAGGGAAGAAGAAGTGGGACATGTGGCGCGTTCTGAATGGTGTACGCATCTCAGTTGACTAGTCAAAGAGGAGAGAAGAACCATTGAGAAGATGACACATGGACACGATTCATCTTTCAAAACCACTCAAACGGGTCAAAGAAGGAAGTTGTTGAGCAATCACGGAGTGACACGTGGCAGCATTGAAATTTCAAACTACCAGTCGACGCACGTGGCATTTGACGTGTCCACACGTCAGCAACGACATCTTATCAATGGATGACACGTGGCATCCTATGAGGACGCCACGTCATCATACACGTCACCAATGACGTCATCAACCGTGATGACATGTACCACTCATGTGCTGGCACATGGCAAAAGGTACCACGTCATCTATCCAAGTCATCATGACACGTGGCAGACACATCATCATCCATGTCAGATGCCAAGTCATTAAATGTGATGACATGCTCCAATCATCTGATGACACGTGGCAGTGTGCGCCACATCATCCGTCTTGGTCATCATCAACGACACATGGCTTCATGTAGTTGTGCCATGTGGTAGCGTGTGAAGGAGAGTGCAGACCTGTGCGTATAGCATCTGGAGACGCGTGGGCCGCGCGTGGGTGAAGCTTGGGAGGCGTGTGAGAGCACGTGGGTACTGTTCTGTCCAAATTTTACCAGAATGCGTTTTGGAATTTTCTTGATTTTATGATATTTTTTCAGAATTTTTTGAAATACTTTTATTTTCGAAGTTGACTTCGACCATAATTTTTAATTGTGTTATTAAAAATTATTTGAGTAAAAAATATTATAAATGATCAAGAAAATTTTAGTAAATTTATTGTGTATTTATTTACTGAATTTTATTATCCATTTTTATCAAGTTTCATTTTTTTATATGTGTTATAGAAATGCCTCCTTTGGTAAAGATTGCGAAAGTAATTTCATCTCAAGAGGAGATAAGAGAGGTGTGGAAACTTGAAGAGAAATTAGTTTTTAAACGTTATTCTCCTGTTAATGAGGAGGATATTATTTGTGTATAAGGATACACATATGTCTAAATTTGACTAATCTAGTGTGTTTTGAATGGCATACAAATTGATCTTGAAAATGAGATTTCAAGAAAGATTTATTTTTGAGAATTCGTTTCTTAATAATAAATTTGTATCCATTAATGATGACATAGAGAAGGTAGTTAAGTAACTCACTCTATGGTAGTCCATATGTATATAGTACATCTTGTTGAGTACAAGAGTATCACCTGTTATGAATCTTGTTAAGTACAAGAGTGACTTGTAGTACGAGTTATGAAGCTTATTTTGTACAAGAAATGAGTTCTACTTTGCTAAAAGTGTTAGCTAAAGGTAGATAATTCTAATCCATGAGAGAGGAAGTAGAATCAAAGATACTTGTGAAGCATTAAAATATGTGGATTTTAATGTTAAAAGGATCTACAATGGAAATAAAATTGCTCTATTCTTACTTAATCCGAAAAGGCGAGAAGTAAGAAACAATTTCCATGTAATGATAGTTAGAACTATCATTAGAACAGGAGTATGGAAAGATTGGTTTATACTATCTTAGATCCAACTACCTCGAGAGTGTATGACAATTTAAGAAGATGGTCATAATCGATAGCTTAAGGAAGCTAGTCGAAATCAAGTATCATTTTAAGTCGTGGGGACTTAATAACACAAGGAATCATGAACTTAGAGTTCATTTATAAGACCACGAGAGATTTTATAAGTAGATTTGTTTGTTTGTTGGTTAAAATCTCGTGTCGAAAGAAGTTTGTTTCTTGAGTGTTAGCGTAGCATACGTCTATGGACATATAACATTATATAAGAACTATTAAGTATAGTTCAGTATGTTGGTGGAATTTATCTACACACATGGATAAAATTCTTAATATGAATTGTGTTTTCATATGTAAGAATATAAGATGGATAGAGTGAGAGCATCCATTATTCCGTATTAACCGAAAGCTGTCCGGTTTATGGCTTAAAAAGGACAAAAGTAATAATGCGTTGACGCATTAGGTGACTGATGCTTTCGCATAGTGTTAAATGAAACATACGTCCTAAGTGGATTGAGCACTATGACATATCTGTGTAATATGTGTATAAGTCGACCAAGGATGGAAAGAGAATAAGAAAAATGATCTCAACTTTCCTAATGTGAGACCCACATAGAGTGAATAACTCTAATTCACCCTTAAGACTCTTTTAAATAGCAGGAAGCATATGTTTAATTGTTTAATTTGATAAGAACCCTAAACAAGAGGTTGCGTTAGCAATGAACAGGTAGATAAGGACTTATTAATTAAACATTAAACATATGGTGGAAAGTTATTTAAAAGTAGGAAGTTCTTTTTGTTACATATGACTCTATTACGCGTGAGCTCATTACTTTTTCGTAGGAAAAAGTAATAATGTATATGAATATTTTCATGAGATCAAAGCAAGACGAAAACTAGTGATTATGGAATTGAACTAGGGGGAAGTCATGTTAAGCCAGAGGTGAAGCAAGAGTAAGATGCTTCAAAGAGCAACTTCAATCGTTGACTGGTCGCGCGGTCTCGCCGGTGTATATTTAGTGTAAAGGGAGGACATTGCGCATAATGAGATAGTGACTCATCATGTGCGAGTGAGAGATTGTTGGTCCCCACCCATGATGTCATGAGTGGGAAATTAGACATGCTGAATGTCTATTTAAAAGAGCAAAACGAATAACTACATGGTAGATATTTTATTGCCTATAAACAGCCACTCCCATCATAATTGCTAGGTCACTTCTCCACTTTTCATCCATTCTGTCGAGAATGAGGAAGTGAGAGGGAAAAAAAAGATTGCTTTTGTTTTAACTATACACTAAACATCAATCCAGAAGAGATTACAGACAAAACTCGTACTCAGTATACGTTCGTATACTCGTGGGAAAGACAACCAGAACGATCCGTTGGAGTGGCTATCGGTGTAACGATTTTCCGCTGCGTCAGGAACACAAATAAGTCGTGTTCTTATCCTTTTATTTACACCGAATGCTTTCATATATGAATACTTCATTTTTTTAATTGAATTTGTCCTTTTAGTTCAAATATATGTTGTTATTCACTCTATAATTTCTATCCTTTTTTTTTTCAATTAACCGAAGGATAAAAAAGATTAGGTGCTTGCACTTATCATTGGCTACCAATCATTCCATTAAAGTGTCCAAAATGAAAGTTGAATCCGAAGGTTTGAATGTTAAGTATCTGTCCTATTTATAAAAAAAATGTAAGAAAGTCAAACAACAATAATAATATATGGATGTCCATGTGCCATATCGAAAATTAATTCTCATCAAAATTGAGAATACCAAATAGTTCAGACAAAAAAAATATGTATGTGACATAAGCTTACCACTTATACCATAGTCCGTCTATATATTATATATTTGAATCCTTCTTCTTCTGCTAATTAAATTCATATTTTTTTTTCTCTTCGTTTCCTTTTGGAAGAAGAAGAAGAGAGAGAGAGAGAGGAGTGAGAGAGAAAAGATGGGAGCGAAAGAGGATGTTAAGGTTCCACAGCAAGAAGCAAACAATGATGATCAGAGAAACCAGCTTGACGCCGGTGCTCGCTTCGTTCTCAAATCCAAAGGTAATAATAACACATTCTTCCTCTTCCATCTTCCTTCTCTAAAGAATTATGTCAATTATTCATCAAAGTTCTGAAAACCCTAATCTAGAATCAGTCCAGCACGAAAGAAATACAGAATTATATACTGCATATTGTTTGTGGCTCGCATACTAATGTTAAAAAGGTTATGGTGAATGTCGAAGTTGCATGATAAGGTGTGGTATCATTCATTCATATGGGTAGCTAAGAGGAGACTGATAGTTGTGAAAAGCTTTCCGCAACACATTTCAGCATGTAAGACAAGAATGTTAACGTTGAAAATGACGTTTTGTCCACAAAATTTGCGGAAAGGTTGGCCAGGCCGACCAAACTTCTCAGAATCTATAACAATTTTGTAAGACGAGATTAATGCTCCATTCTTAATTGTTAATGTCACTGAGGACGACTTATTCTAATAATACGACTTAATGACAAGTCGTTTTGGTATTTTTTAAAGTCCAAGTGAAAGCTCATGCATTCATGAATTCTCTATTCAATAATATTTTTTCTGTCTTCAAAAGGTTGTTATTTTTTTTTATCATAAGTATTAAAAAAATGCATTAATTATTGATTTGTTTATAATTAATAATAATAATACGACTAGTACAGATGATAATTTTGATGCTAATTGAGTTAAATAATTACACTAACTTGAAAAATGAAAAAAAAATAACTACATTGAATATATTCATTGTAAATAAAACTTAATGTTATTGATATATTGAAAAATCATATAAAAATTATTAGAAGGTATTTTAAAAAATTCAATAAAAACCAATGAGTGATACTCTCTCCTTCCCATAATATATGTCGTTTAAATTTTTTGCACACAGATTAAGAATGTATTTAATATGTTTTAAGTTTGTGCTTAATTGACTATTGCACTCTTTGACTTTAGTACATAAAAAGAACCATTAAATTAAATTTATATTAAAAATGTAAAAATAATAAGGGCAATATTGAAAAAAAAATTAAATACTTCATTGGAACTATAAAATAACATACTCCCTCCGTTCCTAAATGTTTGTCAATTTGGGTTTTTCACACAAATTAAGAAAGCTAATAAATAAGCTATAAAATGACTTATTTGTCCTTCTAAATAAAGTATGTGCTGAAAAAAAGAAAGAGAAAAGAGAATTAATTGGAGTAATTGAAGGACATTTTAAGTAAAATAGTGATAAAAATGCTAGATTGACAATCTTTAAGGAACAAAAATTAAATTCTATATTAACAAATATTAAGGAACAGAAAGAGTATAATATAAGACAACCATATTTTTTTATAAAAAAACATATATTATGAGACTGATAGAGTAATTATTTTGAAACATTTAAAGTATTATTTTATGAAAGTCTTTTTTTTTAAATGAGAGAGAGTATTTAAAGTAGAATATGTTGGATAGAATTTTTTTTTGTTTGTTTTTGAACGAGAATATGTTGGATAGAATTAGTGATGTAATTGTGTGGAAATAAATGAGTGTAGGATCATGGTTGCATTGTGGGTACCACTTGACGACATCAATAGTCGCTCCACCACTTCTAAGTCTGCCATATGCTTTCAAATTTCTTGGTTGGTTTGGAGGGATCTTGTGCTTAGTCGTTGGAGCAGCCGTCACCTTTTACTCTTACAACTTGCTCTCTCTTGTCCTTGAACATCACGCCCACTTGGGTCATCGCCAACTACGCTTCAGAGATATGGCCAACCAAATTTTAGGTAACTTCTTCACTTTCTTTTACTTACTTCCTCATCTTCCTTCAATCAATCAAACAACCGTATCCATTAAATATAGTGAAAATAAAAACAGTTCTAATTTTACGTAATTTGTAAAATACAACGAAATAAAAAGAATATTAAATATTATCACCTTAAACTTTTATTTGCTGGTTTAAATTTTATTATTCAAATATTTGTTATTTATGTGAAATTATAATTTTGAGAAAATAGTAGGCTGTTCCGTGTGGTACTGACTTATCAGTTGAAATTTGAAATGAAGATACAGACTCGCCAATTTAGATTTGAAAAAGAAAAGAAGATATTTTTTTTTTCTAAATGTCAAATATGTGCCTAAGAATTTTCTGGTTTCTCGAATCGATCTTGGAGAATTTTCAACATACATGTCACTTTTGAAAGTAGCGTTACTAATTTTTATTTCGACAAATTGGCAATAAAAAAACTGAAATAGAACTTATTTTTATGTCAAATTTGAAATGAAATCCAATTTCTTTTTCACTCATATAAAAATTTAGGCGTACCAAGATTTTTTTTGGGAAAAATGGACGCATCGAAATTATTTGGACTCATTTAATTCTAGTTAAGCTTTATTATATATACCACTATATAATTCCAAGTAGATTTTTCTATAGTATATATAATAAAACACATATATCAATGTTGTTGCCAAAAATTAATGTTGCCCTCGTCAATTCCTTCTAATTATGTTTTATTCTATAGAATAGAATATTGTATTTTATATCCTACCCACATTATTTTTTTCTTATCCCGTCTCCGTTAAATTATAAATTAATATCTCTTTTCCGTCCTGTTAAAACGATATAAAGCATATTCTCATTTTGTCCCGTCTTTTAGGGATATGATTTTTAATTATTCATAAAATACATATTTATTTTATAATTATTATAATTTAAAATATACAGTTTGTAATATAATCAGTATTTAATTTAAGAATAAAATGGAGATGCTACACTCTTTATAGCCAAAAACTTTTAAAAAATGGAATCATTCATAACACAGTCTTGATCAAAATTAAGGTTTTGGAGGATTAAAGGTAACACCAAAAATAATTTTAACAAAAACAAAAATTGGAGAGAGAAGACGAAAATTAATGAGGGAATTAAAAAAAATTAAAATGATAGTAGTTGCCAAAAAAAACATGCTTTTTAAATATATTCTCGTAAAATCTACACTTTTTTTTTTGAAATCTTGTAAAATCTACACATAAAATATTTGATTGTCACATCTATGCACTTCATTGTTTGCTTGGAGTCGTTTTCCAGTAGTTGATTTTCTTGACTTTGAATAGCTTTCATGCAAATCAAATCGATTAATTAGACATTCCTTCCGTTAATAAAAGTGAACAAGTTACATAAGCATACAAGGATTATGCATAAGATATTTTTAAATGAAAAAGTAATAAATAAAAAAAAAGAAAGACTTTTTTCTTAATTTAACACAAACACAAAACAAATTTAAACCTTTAAACTTTGAACTCATGCAACTTATAATAACTAAAAAATATTTTAAAATTTTAAAATATTTTTATTTATATACACATGAAATACAAAAAAAATTAAATAAATAACAAGAAAAATATTCTTATGAATAAAGAAAACATTGGTTATATGTTGTATTCGTTTGAAAATGAGTGATATTAAAGTGATAGTCCTAAAATGTGGAATCGGTGGTAGTGCAGGTCCGAAATGGGGGCGTTACTTCGTAGGACCAATTCAGTTCTTAGTTTGCTATGGAGCTGTCGTTGCTTGCACTCTACTTGGAGGGCAGTGCATGAAGGTATTCTACTACTACTACTATTATGTTATTAATATTTTTGTAAAATTTAGCTTTAAAAAAATTGCGTCACTTACAATGGAACGAATAATGTTTGTGTTCAGGCAATTTACTTGCTGTCAGAACCGGAGGGAAGCATGAAGCTGTATGAATTCGTGGTGATATTTGGATGCTTAATGTTGATATTGGCTCAAATCCCATCTTTTCACTCGTTGAGGCACATCAATTTGGTATCTCTAGTTTTATGCTTCGCATATAGCGCCTGTGCCGCTGCAGGTTCCATTCATGTTGGTAAGTCTTACTAATGTTCTTCTATCATACAGAAAAAACTTGGAGATTGAAAATCTGCATAAACATTCTCAGGAAATTCGTCGGACACAAAGAAGAATTATTCCATTGAAGGCGACGCTCAAGATAAACTTTTTGGAATGTTTAATGCAATCGCCATCATTGCTACAACATACGGCAATGGGATCATCCCAGAGATTCAGGTAGAACCCAATTGAATCCAAGATTGTGTGAACTTGACGTAACATCTTTTTGTCTAATGAAGTTTTGAACAACATAAAACTGGTTCCAGGCAACAATAGCAGCACCAGTGAAGGGGAAGATGTTGAAGGGACTCTGTATATGTTACACCGTAGTTTGCATAACATTTTTCACTGTTGCGATTTCTGGATACTGGGCATTTGGTAACCAAGCTGAAGGTCTCGTACTTAGCAACTTTTTAGACAATGGAAAACCTTTGGTGCCAAAATGGTTCATCGTGATGACTAATATATTTACTATGCTGCAACTATATGCAGTTGCTGTGGTAAGACTTCTTCTGCGTTTCAATAGTATAGAGCAGTATTAATAAACAAAAGTCCATTGCTGAATCTTCGAAATTTACAGGTCTACCTGCAACCAACAAATGAAGTACTCGAGAGTACATTTGCAGACACAGAAAGCAAAGAATTTTCTTCACGAAACGTTGTTCCGCGATTAGTCTCGAGATCACTATCTGTCATAATCTCGACTATAATTGCAGCAATGCTTCCATTTTTTGGAGACATCAATGCACTGATAGGAGCTTTCGGATTCATACCCTTGGATTTTATCTTGCCAGTTGTTTTCTTCAACTTGACATTTAAGCCATCAAAATCTAGCATCATTTTTTGGCTGAACGTTACTATTGCAATGGTTTTCTCCATTGTTGGACTCATAGCTGCAGTTGCAGCGGTTAGACAAATAAGTCTTGATGCTGATACATACAGACTATTTGCTAATGTGTGACTTAACCAAATGGTTTCACATTACCTGCTGGCTTGTATCTAAAATTTGTATTGCAAGTTATATTCAAGAACAAATTAATAAAAAAAAAAGCATTCATTACTTTCCTCTGGACATAAAATCTCATCCAGATACATTGTTCACGAAAAATTATAAATTTGGTTTCTGACATCTTATTTTTGTAAACGATTCATCAAAAGTTTACGAAATTATCAAGGAAAAAGAGTTTAAAGAGTATAAGAGCACAATTATTATGAATCGCAGCCAAATGTAACTTCTGCAGATTCTCTCATCTGAGGGGAGTCAGGTTTGACAACAGAAATCGGCTCCGGAGACAGGACGGCATCTTCATCTGCCTCTCCCTGGGAATCATCACTTGCACTTTGATGCGCAGTGCCAGCTTTACCAACCTCCTCATTTGTTGGTCCTGAAGCAGAAGACGTTGGTGTAGCACAATTCTCATTATTATTTGGTGGTTCAGTGAGTAGAGGCCCGTCTGAGTTGCCTAACATACTGGAAGATGCAGCAGATTCGCCCATTGTCCTAATCCTGAAGTCCCTCATTATATTATGCTTAAAAGTGCCAACAACGATCTGCATATGCCATTTCAAATTCAGAACTATAGACTCGTTTTTGAGAGAGATATGCACGTTCTAGGGCTACAATGCAGCAAGACGTACCTGAACATGGGCAGCAGCTATTAAAGCACCAGCGACGGCACCACCAAAAACAGTGCAGTTGGGTTTAGCTAGCATAATTTTCAGCAAGCTACTCCTCTGAGTCACAGTCCATATGTCACCAAACTTATATGGTCCGGTGAGACTGAGAATTTCAAATAAACCCTTCACATAGAAACACAACTTATCAAACAAGAAATGGAAAACATAAAGTTCTTACTTAAAAACGTATGAAATCATTAATGGCTCATAAGTCATAATTTATAAACATCAAAACTCCTTGCTGAGCAATGCATGTTAAAGACATGATTTAGAGTGAGAAAATTCCAAAAATTCTTGGCAAAGAACCAAAGAATTTAGCCTATCGAAACCTACAACTTTTAAAACGTAAGTGCATTTGATAAAACATATTTGAAATACAGAGAAAGCATAAAAACTACATATTAATATAAAAAAATTAAATTTATAATCGAGTTTATTTACAAATGTTAAATAAGTATGTTCATGAGACGAGTACTACCTTGTTCAGACTCGGTTCATTTAACCATTCGAGCCTAATATTTTGTTCACGAACTCGATTGTAAACAAATCGAGTTTGAACAAATTTTTATCGAGTTCGAGCAACTCGCAAGTAGCCTAGTTCATTTAGACCCCTATATAGGGCTGCAATCGAATTGAGCAGAGCCGAATTTTGCAATATTTAAGTTTGGCTTGTTAAAATTTCATGAGTTCGAGCTCAGGCCGAGCTTTTTATCGACCATAAATTCTTGTTAGGCTCGACTCATTTAAAACTCACAAGCTAACGAGACTCTTCACGAGCCTAAAATGAGACTCTCAAACAAATATGTTCATGAGTTTAAAAGGCGTTTCTTAATCAAGCCTCTTATATAAGTGTGTTCACAAGTTTATTACGAACTCATAAACAATATTGTTCGCGAGATCTGTAAGTTACAAGATAAACTATTAACTATATATAAAATACAACTTGTATTTATTTTATTATTTGAAATATTTAAAAATAATTTAGAACACTCAAATTATTATATAAACATATACATAAGAATATAACTCTATAAGTTATATGATAAATTATTAACTATACAATAAATACAACATGTATCTATTTTATTATTTAAAAATAATTTAAAACATTTCAAATAATATATTGGCCTATTATGTAAAATGACCGAATCCAATAGAACAAATAATTTAGAACATTTCAAATAATATATAGGGCGTCTTAAGTATGGTTTTGACACTAGGTGAAAATTATTTTCTTTTGATGGATTATTACTATTATTGGGGCCCTAACAGCATAAAATTGAAAAATACTCAATGTAATCGGACTGTTTCCAAACAAATATGGGGAATTATACATAAATAAATATGGGGAATTATACATAAATACTTGGTCAATGATGAAAATTCATTTATAACACTTATGAAAGTTATTGAGATAGGTAGTAATGTTAGCGAATATTTTTTAAAAAAATAAGAAAGATTAATTTTGAAAAAAGTTGTAAATTAGAAAATAAAAATAAAAATTATATACTATAATTAAAAAATAATATTTTTATAATTATCCTAAAAGTATTGCTTGTGAGAAAAGACAACTTTTCTTTTATTGCATGTCTTGCTAGAGTTATTAAACAAAGTACATGGGTTGTCAACCTAAAGAGGTCACTTTTCTATTTTGACAACCTTACAATAATTCTCCATTTTTTTAACATCTTATTCAAATTATTCTCAGTAATGCAATATATATATATATAGGTCATATTTCAGCTATTTTTGGACATATCACTCATTTTTCTTCTCATAGTTTTTTCTCTCTCTTATTTTTCTCTATCTTCCACATCCACACCTTCGTTTTCTTCCTCCTCCTCACTCTTCTTCCCCTCTTATTTTCATTCTTTCTTCTTTCTCAACTTCATCTGAATGCCATCACCATATCTTTTCTTTTTCTTTAAAATTAATTGACTTCATCAACATGAGTTTGGGACCCTTTCGATTTGAGTTTGATTTGAAATTGTTATGTGAATCAATTACGAGGATTTTGGCCTTTTCTGCTTAATTATATGTGGATTTTTACTGGTTCCTCAACGAAAATGCAATCAATAGCATGACAGGAGTTTTCATATTACATATCGTGAAGAACATCAAAAGCAAATGCGGAGCAATACAACCTATGTCAAAGATCCTTGTCTTGCAAATGCTTTTAAGCACAACAACAGAAGAAAAAAGATTGATAAGCTAATGGAGACAACAGACATGGTACATCTGCTCCTTGCAATGGAATCAAAAAGCTGAAGCATAGAGCCAAGTTGAGTTCTAATCAGGTTTTGAAGTTGCCAGATGAATAAGATGTACCACTAGCTGTCTCTTTTGGAAATAAATCGAAGAAGAGAAGGCAAGAAGAATATTGAAACAATAATCTAGTTTCCTTAGCTAATATGAATTCTGAGAACGATTTTTCCTCAAGAGTTGACAATGGTCATAACACTCTATTTTTACAAGATTTTTAGACTTGTTCCAATGAAATTTCTGAGAAAATTCCATACTACAAAGAATACCAGAAGCATATGCAGAACATTAGAGCCATGGATGATGAGGCATGTGTTGCAGATGTTGTAAATGGCAGGATGGATGCTTCCCAGGAATCTACGATGGAGCAGATAAGTGTCCTAGTAGGAACTCATTCTAATGCCAAAGACGTACCACTAGCTACATATTCCTGTAGGAAACACAAGTACATGAAATTGGAGAGTGTTTGTTTGGTAACAGGACATGTAGTTTTCTGGTAATAGAATAGTCCATTTTTGAATGTTATCTCGATCAAATTGTAGAAAATGATGCAGAAAATGATTGGAGTGTGTAGTTTTTTATGCCTTGGAAATCAGTTCATTGTTTTGTTCTTTTTGTGTCAACTTGTTATTTTTTTTTGTTTTCGTGTATAATGCATTTTTTTGGATTGAAAAATAGAGTTTTGCTTGCTGAGCTATTGTCAACTTGTTGTCATCTTTTGCTCGACTTTGTTCTTGTATTCAATT
>CANYCX011039702.1:0-17094 GCA_948193385.1 Breynia disticha f. nivosa | reverse complement strand
ATCTTTGTTGACCAGGTTTAAATTTGATTATATATTTTTTGTGCGGTTTTTTACTTTTTTTATTGTTAGTAGGATTTAATTATACTTTTTTGAACTTAATTGTACATTTTTAAGTTTTATTGTTGAACTATTTTACACTCATGTTATGTTTATTCATTCTAATTTGATTTTTAAATTTTTTTTATTGTAATAGTTTTTGTTGATCTTTTTTATCATATTCGAACAAAGTATATGTTGTATGTTTGATTTTAGCGTTTGAGCTTTTGAACTTTGTTGATTGTTTTTTAGCAGATTTGAACTTTATTGAATTAGTTTTAATATACTTTTTTGTGTTTTAATTTTTGTGAGTTTTTTTTTCTAAGTTTGTTGTCAACTGAACTTAATTGTGCTTTTAAACTATCTGTGCATACTTTGAATATTTTTTCACCTATTTCAACTTGTATTTCTTTTTTTGTTTAATTAATCAAATTTGTACTTATTTGGACATTATGCAGAATGTACAATATGCATTCCCGGTGAAAAACGTTGTTTGGACATATTATGCAGGATGCGAGGTTGAATATAATTGATCAAAATTGGACTAATTGATCTAGTTTGAGCATTTCTTAAAAGAACATGTCCATAAATGAGTTTTTTTAAGACAAATGAACATTAGTGATCATTTTATTAAAAATTTTTAAACTAATATGGACTAAATTGAACGATTTTTAATAAATGGTATAAAAAATATGAATGAATAAAAATAAAAAATAGCATCAACTATTTTAAACTCGTGAAATTTATTTAAACTTTTTTAACATAATTGGACAAATTAAGTTAAAAGATGAATAAAAAAAAAAGAGAAAATAGATAGAAAAATAAGAAGATAAAATCTGTAGGATTAAAAAAATAGAGAGAAAATGTAAAAGAAATAAAAGAAGAGTTAAAAGAGAGAAAAAAGAGGAAAGAGATATTAGAGGACAAAAAAGAGGGATTAGATTCTTTTATAGTTTTTTTTCTTTTTGTCCTTATTCAAAAATGGACATTAAATCAATCTTGTTAAAAAATTTGTATATTTTTTATATAAGTTTAACATGAGTTTAATTTTACAAAAATCAAACTATAACGACACAAATGTGTCACAATCACCAAAAGTCATGGTGTTCTATTAAGCCCACAACCACAAGGCCCACAAGTTACTCTTAACCTAGAACTACAAGGTCATCCTCACGGCCTACAATTTTTTGCCAAAGAAAACAAATACTAACTTAAATCCTCATCAAAAAAAAAAAAATACTAACTTAAATAATTATCGAATTCCAACTATGCCTTTTAGGCAAACATATTCTATTTATTTGAAATTTAAATTTTATTTCCTCCTATGCCATGTTAGATATACACTTTTATTACCTAAATTTCACTTCCTAATGAAACACAAAAATTGGAGACAATAAACCCTGTCAAACAAAAATACACAGCTAAAATATCATCTTTTCATATATACTATTTTAGGAAACAAATCTCAATAATTTCATTCGTACTGATTTTATTCTCTATATTGTCACATTATATATAAATCAAATCTGATAAGATTCTCCACAAAATTATTCTCATTTAAAACACAATCTAAATTCAAAAGCATAAAAACTTGGCAAAACATCCATCCTCAAATCAAATTAATACAGAAACAACAACATTCATAATTAAAATCATAATTAATTTTTTCATAATATTTTTTATATTTTTTCTATAAATTGTCGAATACCTCTTTTCCTATATTTCTTATGAACCGTCACATTATAATCAACTTTTTCTAAACTTAACATGCTCATAATAAATTGTAACTTTTTTTATTTCATAATATTTTTCACAAACTACTCATAATATAAAAATCAATTATCTGCATCTTCATTTAAATACTTCTGTTTAATTTTCTTAATGAACTATGATCTTATAGTCAACTTATCGTTCAATTATCTGCATCTTCGTTTAAATACTTCTGTTTAATTTTTTTTAATGAACTATCATATTAATACTTCTGTTTATTTATTTACATACCTCGTTCAATTATCTGCAAAATGCAAGAATAGATAATCTGCATCTTTATTTATTTACATACCTCGTTCAATTATTTGCATCTTCGTTTAAATACTTCTGTTTAATTTTTTTAATGAACTATCATATTATAGTCAACTTATCGTCAATTAATGCAAAATGCAAGAATCAATAATTTGCGTCTTTATTTATTTACATACCTCGTTCAATAAACTGTCATGTTATAGTCAACTTATCATCAATTAATGCATATTTAATTTTTTGTAAATAATTTTATTATTCTTAGATTAATGCAAAAATTGTAAAACAAGAGAAGAACTTTTTTTTAGGACAGTGAACTAGTTATTTTTCTTATTATACCACTCTTAAAACCAAATAAAACTTTTGTAATATAGTAAAACTCTTTTTATTTGAGTCATATTGCAGTCAACTTTTTCAACTTATTTACTAATGGATCTCCTTCCTCTACAAACAATCTAATCCTCTTCCTCCTTCCCACCAAGAAAAAGCAAACTAAAATAGCTTGACGGTAGGCATAAAAGAATTACCAAACCTCAACCTAATCCTTATATATAATAATAGACACTGAAGATTACACAATGATTTAGATTGATTAAAATAAAAGATGTTTCATGGCATCTGGCGTTTTCTTTCACAAACGTTTTTATTAGTTGAGAAACTTCTATCTTGTAGTAACCTTTCATAACTTGCGGTCCCCCAAATTTTACTTTGAACCGAGAGAAAGAGTGTCCCTGGTTTCACCATCGATAACTTTAAACTCGGATGCCTTATTGAGCCAAGAACCTTCAAAATTTAATCTGCGACATTGTTATACAATACGCAATTCCATGAAGGAAGACAATAGTAAGGTAAAGTGCAAAAGCCCCCCTTGATTCACGTTGCCGCCTCATTTGTGGAGCTCAAATTTAAAACACAAATATCCCCAATTTTTTGCCTTATTTAAATAATGAAATAAATAAGATAAACTCAAGCTTAAATATAGGTAAAATCGGTCAAATAAGATTTAAAACACATTATATAATATTCATTTTTTCCAAGTTCTCCACACAACCCTGCACCACCAAACCACACAACCCTAATCTCCACAAACCATCGAACCACCAACCACCGCCGCCAACCTCACCATTGCCGCAGACCACAAACCACCGAACAGAAGTGCCACATCAAAAAGAAGCTCCAGAATAGGAGCATTGTACTTCGATCGAAGGAAGACGACCGGAGACAAGGGAGCAAGGTGAGCATTGCAAATCGTCGGACCACCGCCAATCGAAAGGGTTTTTCGAGGAGAATCGAATGCCACCAGTTTTGTGACCGTAACCGGTGGCAGAACGGCGGCACGCTCGTGTGGAGTCGACTGTCGGAGAAGGAACGCGCAGAAACCGACAAAAAACACGACTGGAGAGTGTCGGATCAAGGGAGTTTTGTAAGTTTTGTTGTGAGGATTTGATTGATACAGAAAATGGAGGCTGGTGGTGGCAGCGGCGCAGAGAGGACACTGCTACAGTGACGCCGGAGGCTGAAATATTGGGTGGTATTTTGAAGATATGTTTAAGAACAGATGGCATGTTAGGGATATGTATATTGTGTATGTTAAAAGAGGGAAAATGGTAATTTTAAAGTGATGCTCATCGAGCGAATACAAATTGTACGTACATGTATTATACTCATCAATGTGCACCATGAAGAAAAGATAAACAAAATGACTATGAGAATGATGAAAATGTGATGATTCATGCTGATGAATGACAATGTATTGACCTTTAAAAAAGGGTGTTTTTAAAAAGAAGAATTTGATGAAATTTTATGATGATAAGGTTATTGAAAAAAAAAAATGTTGAAATTGAGCTTGTGTGAGCATTTGTAAGAATAACTTGGGATGAATGACTGAGAGTGATTTAATGTTGTATTGTATTCTTCTCTTTGATGGAATTTTCTTGTAGGTTTGGTCAGATGGTTAAACACAACGAGACTTTGCATGGTAGTCACAATCACATGTAGTCTGTTGACACTCAACGTGAGACTACGCGTAGTGGTCACGATATCGCATACTTACGAGTGTACTGACGTGTTAGGTAAGTTGTTTTGCTTGCATTGTGTGGATTTTTTGTTAATTGTTAAATGTAGTGATTATAAGTTGTGGTTTTGTGAATTAAAGTGTTGACTAGTGATTATAATAATATATTGATGTGGTAGTGATTTTGAAAACTGTATGATATGTTGATTTAGCTTGTAAAGGTATAATTAGGACAACTTTATATTTTTTATGATTTATTCTAATATGTTTCTCATAATGTATTAAATAAAAGAAAAGTGATAAGAAAATAGTTAATTGATTGTATGTTAATTAATCAACGATTGCGTCATGCTTTACATAATCAAGTAAGTGTAGGACGTATATACTTACCAAATCTCTATACTCATTTAGTTGTTTTAATTTATGAAACCAAATTATATTGGTTATCGACTAAAATCTTTTTATTTGGTGCACGTCGAGTATCGGACACCAGAAAGCGAAGTGAGTGATCCACTTAGTTTATTTATATTTTGGTGCTTTTGTTTTAAACTTTTAAATATTTTTGAAGGTTTGAGTTTTAAAATAAATATTAACCATACCTAAGACTATATTTAACTTGTAATTTAGAGTTAGTTGATTGATCCAGGCACACATATGTATGCGTAATATAATCTATATGTGAATGCATGTAAGTTTTCTTACTTTTTTTTTTCATTACTAATTTTATGATATATGAATATTTTTAAAATTTTTTCGTTTGTTGTTTCAACATGATAACTATTAGTACGTAAATATTTAAACCTCAATAAATTTCAAGGTGTTTTTAGAGAGAACAATGCATTTTGAATACAAAATTGTATTACTCAAAATATTATTCTTTTAACAGCTTCTTTTATTTTTAACTGAAAAATATTTTTTTTCCTTTTAGTGTAAACTGTTTAATTGCACAATGCACAAGACAAATCATCATTATTAATTTTAACATCTAGACTCTGATTGTTTGGAGGAATTTGTTTTTTGAGAAAATATTTTCTTGATTTTTCAATGTTTGTTACCAACAAAAAATAAATCAATAAAATTATAACTTAAAAATCAAAAGGAAAATAATAATAATTCTTAAAATATTTTTAAAGAAAATATTTTCTTATCTAAAATATAGAATTATAATTTTTTTTATTTTTAAATATTTAAATATAAAATACCAAAAAATAAAATTCTAAAACATGAAAAATAATTTTTGTGAAACAAACAAACAGAGCACTAGTATCTATGATAAATATTTCTTACTCGTGTCAAATTCAAATTTTATGAAATTCAACATTGTCTAAAAAGAAATAAGTAGTAATTAACACTAATAACCAAAATATATTATAGGTCTTCAAGAACTCTTAATTTAATAAAGATACTAGATTTTTAGAGTGTTAATTGTTCGTGAACTAAAAGAGTACGAAACAATCCATAAACACCAGAGTAAGTACCAAAATTCGCTACCTTCACAACACCCTAAAAACACTAAAACTCCATACACGACTGACTATTAATTTATGCACATTCACTGAGCCAGCCATTAATCTGAAGGTTAAAGCTTTGCAATGTAACAAAACAATGTTTTGATTGAAAAAGCAAAATTATGTTACACATGCATGTATGCATCAGGCAGGGTTCCATGCAAGGAGGTAGTTCTAACTCATATACCGCACCCTATTATCCAAACACAAATCACTGATACAATGATAACACAAACAGACGAAGATAGAAGGAAGATGCGAACTGAAATAAATTAAGGAATTGAAGAGATCGCACTTGTTATATGACAGGAGACATTAGATGTCAATGCAGTCTGGTCAGCTCTTCCACTCTCTTACACAACTCCTCCAATGACACACTCATTGATTTTGAGATTTCATCCATCCGACTGCGGCTCAGATCAAGGAATGATTCGATGAGGTCTCCATCAAGGAAGTTTTTGGCATCCACAGTTTTCTTCTCATTGTTAAATGATCTCCATTGCTCATGGCTCAATCCTCCAACACCTTTTATCACTTTCCTAAGGTTTGTCTGAAGCTTCTCCAAGAATATGTATTGTTCATGTGGAAGCGATGCAATGACCCCGATCACACCATTAACAGTGCCAAAAATAACCGTTGGAATCTGACCCACGTCAGAATCTGGCAACCGCATGACTAGGGAGCCATGCCGGAATCGATTGACAAACTCTCCCAAGTGATACTCGCCAACCACCTCAAGTCGGCCTCGTTCCTCGTCGGTGGCACCTTCACTATTCTTCCGGACTGTGAATAGGTTAAATGAATTTTCAGCTCCAAGGTAAATATCATCATCTAGAATCTCAACAGCTGACATCCAGTTTGCATTGTAATCACGAGCTCGCTCTTCAATAGCACCCTCTTCATGCTGAAGATACAATGAATGGAATAGAAGTGCAAGGAAATCAATAAGTATATAGGAAAAACAAAACCCCATTGCAAAAGAACCCAACCACGAGGAAAGTATAACATAGAAACTGAGAGACACAAGAAAAGGTAACTATACTAGAGATCCTTGAATCTAGGAAATGGAAATTATGCAAATGAATGGATTCGAAAGGTCAATTGGCAACTATTACCTTGTAGATGAGCAAAGATATTGACTTCATCAGATCACCAACAACGATGAAATCTCCACGAGTCTGAACATACAGTGCAAGTATATGCCCATGATGTCCGCACTCGGACTGCAATTCACGAGTACCATCATCTCGAAGCATCCACTTGTATAGTTGAATTTTCTGATTAATAGCAGCTAGGAGTTTTCCGTTGAAAGCATTCAAAGAGTAAACTGCCCCCTTAGTTTCCTTCTCAGCAATAAGTTGTAACTTGCCATCTTCAACAATGAAAACCAGTATCCGTCCCTATAATTTGTTCGTGAAAGAGAACATGCAGAAATCCATCCTTTATAACTCTCATTCAAGAAAATCAGATATAATAACAAGACTAATCAAAATATACTTACCTTGGTTGGTTCATTTTCTGCAGGTAAAACATATGCAGTCCCAACACAATAATAGACATTAGCATCATCAGAGAAAGAGCAACTGAGTATGGAGCAGCCATATTCAAATGTGTCTAGTGGGTAGGACGATATGAAATCAAACGTTTGATCATCTAAGAGGCGAATAAAATGCATCTCAGATTCCTCTGCACTTGTTTGGTGTTTCAAGCTGCAAATGGCAAATGTCCTAGACTGCTCCTGATGACAGATACGCCTCGCATGTTCCCCTAAAGGAATAGAGCGGATATGCAGCTTCTGGATGTCATCAATGGTTCCAATGGTAAGTTCACCTTCTTTTGCAATAGCAAGGCTGTTCATATAACATAAATTCATCAATATCTACCGTCACTGAACCAAATTAGATAACTAAATGAAAGCTCATGAATCGAAGTTAATAGTACCAAATAGATACAAGTATATCTACAGGAAAACTTTTATACATGTAGTGATATATTGAGAACATATCTAAATATCTCCTTGCATTACAAAAATTGGATTATAGTACAAGAACAAAAAAGTACTTTAACTGGTTAATATATCAAAATGAAGGGGAAAAATTTTCAAAATGTATTTCTTATACATACTTGTGGCAGAAGTAAAATATAGCATGCATGCAGCGCAAAACTTTTACGGTTTTACCTGTCTGGAAAAGCAGCGGAGTTGAAAGGACACATGTGACTGACTTCTTTCAGATTTACATTGCTGTAGAGAAGCTTCTTATTACTGCTGTAAATAACAGTTGGGCGATCTGAAGCAGCAAATACATGTGTAATGTTCTTGGACGAGAACGTACGAAGTGTTATAGGCTGTGTCCCTAAGGACACTTTCTTCCTGTCTGTAAGCTCACCAGTGCTCAAGTTTAATAGGAAGTTTAACAGATGACCATCTCCAAGGGCGCATAACAAGTATGAGATCTGAAAAGGGAGAACACGCATTTCAGACAAAAGGAATTAAAAAAAAAAAAAAAAAGAAGCCAGCTAAAGTGTAAGAAAATAATCACACCTTGTTACCTCCTTAAACATGACCCATGTCTCAACAATATAATATTATTTCTCGTGGTTGACACAAAGGCACTTCGATCAGAGTGCAATCGTTTTGATTAAAAAAACCATACAAATAATCAAAAGTTTTGCCTTTGTTTCTGACAGTTGAATTCTGTGGAAACTGCTTTTTTTTTTGTCAATGCCACATTTTTACATTTTTTTTTCATCTTTTACCTGATTAATAATACAACTCATGTGATAAATCAAACCCAAAACATATAGCTAATTTGTAGCCTTCAAACTAATGGCTGTTACTAAAAATTAGCTCCTCCAAAACTTCATAATAAAATTTTTGACTGATCAATTAATTTGAAGTGATTTGACCGAGTTAAATTAGTTCTAAATTTGAATTTTGAACAAACTTACCCCCAGAGCCTCACAACATAAAATAGCATAGTATAGAAAGCTCAAGCATTAGAGCGTACCCCTTCGAAAGAGCATAGGAGAACAGAACGTGGTATTATCTCTCCTCCTAAATGCTCTTTAGTGATAAGACTAAGATCTGGCAAGGAAAATATCCGGACACTTATATCTGTCCACATTCCAACAGCAGCTAGCTGACTATAGTTCGGATTTTCGCCAATTGGATTGATGTCAAGACAGGAAATCTCGTGCTCCAACTGGGCATGTTTAGCCTCTGTCAAAATTCCATCACCAATTTCCAAGTAGACCAGATGGCCACCACCAGTTGCAAGTAAAACCTGCCACAGAAGCAATGCAAAATACTATGACTAGAGAGTTGAAAACTTTACCACATAACAGAGCTATTCCTGCGAAATAAGATTGCTTCAATCAGGATGAAGGTAAGAAACCTGGGTGGCATTGGCAGTGGCAACATTAATTGAATATCCAGATGGAGCACTCCATTCATTACGGAGCTCTCTTGTCATGGAGCTGACCAGTCTTACAGAGCTTGAAGTGACCTGTGAGATGGTTGGTAAGCCATTGTACACAAAGAACGTAAAGAGGAATACTAAAATCCTCACAAAACAGAACAGAGAAAGAAAATCAGTGGCAAATACATAATTGAAACAAGAAAGTTAAAATGAAGAGAACTTACTTGAACTAGTTGATTATACACTGCATAATGACAGAACAAAGTCTGGACTTGGGAACAGAAACCTTCAATTTCAGTTTCTTCCAACTCATCCTCAAGATTCATAGCCAAAATTCGAGTCTCACTGATAAAACTGACAACCAGGAACGTATCGAAAGGGTCATCAGTAGAAGATCTCAAGGACCACATCCCTTTGATACCTTGAAGCTCTACAGATGCCTATGTAGCACATGATGACCGATAAGTTATCCCAAAAAAGGAACCGCCATGAAAAGAATTCCAAAAACAAGCACTAAAACTAAAGAGACCTGTTCATTGATTCCGATGCCATTGCGGACAATGCGAAGTGAACCATCCTTGTAAGCACCAGAGCATGTTACAACCTGACCTTGTCCTTGCCTCTCAAGGTCCACCACACAAAAGTCCACAATTGGACCCAAATTGACATACCTTTCCAAAACTTCTACATACGAACCTTTTGCATCAGGTTGCAAATTCAGCTTTATGAGCTGTATTCACACAAAATGAGACTGTAACCCCTAGTACAGGACTTAAAATAATAATCAAAAGTGCTACAACAGCATGCTTCATAATACCTGTGAGTCCCCGTAGCTTGAACCAATATACACAAATGCATTATCAAGATACGATATGGTAGATGCAATAGAAGTTTCCCCCAATAGCTCAATTTTCAACCCAGTAACTCTGCAGAGATCTCAAATGATTGTAACATGAGAAGGCTTTAGAAAACAAAAAACTCTTTTTTATTTATATTCTATTTTGTTTCCATTTACAAAAAAAGATCGAAATCACCCAATAGTATGTTCATTTTTATAATAGAAAACAGTTTATTTGCATAAATTCAAGAAAAAACTTATTCACATTTATTCCAAGAAACAGTGTTTTCCGCAGAAAACTAGTTGAGCAAATCATCCATTTTTTGGTTTCCCAAGAGATTTTTTCAGATATTTTCCTAAACAAGCCTGGAAATTGTATTCATAAGAAGAGAAAATAATGGAGATTTTCTCACTTTTCTTTCTCGTGAGTTATAACTAGAAGGTGGAGAAGGCCAGCATGATCACCAAGTAAATATCTAGAACCATCAGCATCAACCCTTCCATATGCTCTTGTGATTGACTGGATTTTCATCAACAAGAGAAAAAAGGAATTATGCTTAAATTTTCACATTCATTCAAAAACAAAAGCTACTATTTCAGCCTATGTAAACTATTAACAGTGCCATCATTAACATACAGGTCTAATTGGGATTGCTTTAAAGGCATTTGCACTGCAATATACAATCGTTTCCTCCCCAATAATAATGACACCACATAAAGGTGGGGGTACTGGTATTAGCAAATCAGCGCCATTGTCAAGATTGTTCTGAGACCATGGACCCTCAACAAAATCTTTATCTTTTAAGGCAACCTCATACGTTTTAACATGGCGAGCATCTTTATTATCCTGCACGATTAAGCCAGTAGAATTGAGGTCATCAAGATCAATTAAATATCAAAAACTAAAAGTATTATCCTATGAACAAGCCACTAATCAACCCCATGTTCTCATAGTCATAAGATAAACAAGAGCAGCTAAAAGGCAAGGAAAATGAGACTACGATATCCCAGAAAATAAACAGCAAGCTGCGAAAGAAGTTGCTTATTTCCCATTGACTATTTCGAGCCACTATTCTTGCTATTTCTGAAGGAAAAAAAGTTAAATTTGAACTAGGAATGAGGATGGGTACACCCCCACTGTGGTAAGCATATTTCAATCAAATTCCAAATACGAACACATTAATCACATGACATGCATACAGAAAAAACAAAATATAGGAACCATCCTAAATCAGGTATGAGGAATATATCAGACCTGGTAAAGAACAACGATTGTGGGTTTTGAGCAACCATAGAGAAATTTGATATCCAGAACTTGGAGTTCTTCAAGCCTAAAAGAAGATTCTGAAGATATTAGAACTTCAAGATAATGGGATGAGTCCATATTTTTGACAAATCAAACAGGTATTAACAGGTCATATCAATCCTCGAGCAAAAATAAAAGAACTTAAAACAAAACTTCAACATTGTGCAAGCTAGAATATGAAAATTGAAAACCAATTGATTGATAAATTCATCAAAACATATTTTAACTCTGACTAATACCAACAACAAGAGAAAAACAAGAGTTATGAGAACTATCACTTTTCATAACCATCATAACACAAGGCATTATAATTTAAAATTTACCAGATTTCTAAATGCATAAAGGGTAGTCAGATGCAAATCACTTACACCATGCTACACAGTCAAAGTCACGGAATACAATGTTCATCAACATCATAATTCACAGTTCAATCTTTCATCAACATAATCATCAATTAACATAGATTAACTAGCAGATTCATCAGCAATTTGCAACCCTTGTACGATAGAATATTCTATACCTTATGTTAAAAGCTTCTTTGAGCTGTCCTTTGTTGTCAAAAGGAATGACCTGACAAAACATAAATCACTGTCACCATCAATACTGTAATATAAGAAAAATTAAACAATAATTTTACTGTATCCCGCAGATTTTGGAGGAAAAAAAATCTTAATGAGGAATTAGTATTCCTCTCAAACCAAACTAAAGGATTTAAATCAAAAGATTAAACATATCAAATAAGCTTGATAAAACCTATGTACCTTAAACAACCCATCATACAAATGGAGCCCAATTAATCTACAATCTGGATCAATTATCCCAATCTGCAAGGAGAAGATAAAATCATGGGCACAAGAAGGAAAATAAAAGCTTTTCCAGAACAAAATTAAAAAATCTATAGCCAAAATTATCACCTGCCCATTATCAGTTGGTCGGCCTATACGATCTGACACATCTCCCATTGATCTATAAGACAATCCAAATACTCATCAGAGGAAAAATAATTCAACAATCTCCCAACTACCTTTTCCATACATCTTAAGAGAATACCTAAGCTTTCTTACAATACTAGATCAAAAAATAACACAACTACAGCCCAAAAATAAAACAAGTTCGGTTCACTACTTTTGAGCAATCGTTTTCAAACCTTGTAATAAGCTCAGATGTTGCAGAATCCCATTGAAGAACACAGAATTTGTATCTCTCCGTGGCAATGAACAAAAAATCCTGTGTTTCACCCTGTATCAAAGTAAAACCAATTTGAGCAAAAACAAACACTACACAAAACAACTTCATAGAAACCGAATAAACGCAGATACTCACATGAGGACGGAACAATTCAAGCGTTGCAATTCTACCGTATATCGGAACATCCAACAGAGGCTGTAAAACGATATTGAAATATTAAAATGAAATTGCTCACAACACTTAATTGAGAGCTTTTTTGAGAACAATATAGATAATGATAATCACCTGTAGTCCCATAGAAGTGAGCAAATGAATTTCAATACGCGTACATTTGCTGCAAAAACGACATCGAAATCAGAAGACAAAACAAAACCCTAAGAAAATAAGAGACAGAGAGAGAGGACTTGAAGAGTACGCAGTGATAAGATTGAGTTCGTGAGGAGCAGTGAAATTGCCGACGCAAGAGTGAGTAACATTAGTGGGCTTGTGAGCCGTTACGACGTAGTTCCATATGCTCATGGTTGTAGTAGAGTACGCTGGTTTGATGTTGGATGAGAAATTAATTGAATGGGTGATTTAGGGTTTCAAAGAAGGTGGTAAAATAGGCCGCTGCTTTGTTAGCAGGGAGAAGTTGAAAAGCTTCTACAACAAAGAAGATGAAGAAGGAGTGAGTGCAGGTATTCTGGCCTTTTCCAAAATTCCTGCCACGTCATCAACTCCGCTCCCACTCTCGCCGCTCTATTTGGGCTTTACCTCTACTTGGGAATTTACAATTTTAAGGATAATTATTTAATTATTTAATTAATATATAATCATATTATATAAATTTATCATCTTATTTTTAAAATTTATTATTATTTAAAATAAATTAGTCTATTTTATTAAAATTATTTAAAATTATTTTAATTAATTATTTTAATTTATATAATTAAATTATATTTATTGAGATATATATTTCTAAAAATCTTTTTTAACGTAATTTATAAAGGTTAATTTTATTTTGGTTTCAGGTCATGTGTCAAGTTTAAAAGTAAAATTTGTTAACTCAATTGATCTGTTTAATATATTTTTAATATGTAAATAAATACAAAATATTATTAAAATATTAAAATAATATATTCTTATTTATAATATTCGCTGTCAAAATAATATTATAAATAAAAGTAAATAAAAAATACAAAAAAAAACTAAACACAACGTCCATTAAAAATTTGTAATTCCAACATAAAACATGAAACACATATAAATTAAACATTTTATAAATGAGTACATATGTATATGATTTATTTACTTTACTTGTTTTAAACGAGTTTAACGAATAATAAACGAGTCAATTCGTTTATAACTCCAGCTCTTTTATGTTAAATTCGAAATCAATTACTTTCCTATCATATTGTGTCATGTCATTTGAACTATTCTGCTCTAAAATTGTGAATCCCAAATTTACAAATTAAAAATTTTCTATAAATAAATAACTCTAGAATGTAATTAAAAATAAACTTATTTAAAAAAATAATGGAGAAAACATACTACTTTATGTTAGATTATAAAATATTTTTCTATTTTTCTATATTGATTATTTTTTATTTTTCTATGTATATTTTTTTTCTATCTCTATTTTATAAATATTTATATAGTTGTAATTTTTATATATGTAATTCTTTTTTTATAAATACGAGATAATATTCAATAAAAAACACGATATCATTTTCCTCATATGATTTACGACATTAACTACATTATTCAGCGTGAATCTAATGTTTGTTTTCAGTATTTCATCCCAACATGTCGATCTGCATGCAACAAATTCTATTGTTTTCTTCTTCACATATCAACAACAAATGTTCTTATTTTTAACTTATCGAACAAATTTTTCCAAATGAAATTCACCATTCTAGTAGAAACAAACATTCCCAATTCTCAGTAGCAATTAAGAGGCATAGAGAATGAGCATTTACAGGCAGAAAATGGCGTAAAAAGTAAGTTCAAAATACATGAAAATGCTGAATAACAGCAGCTTGGTTCGTTTACAGGGCACCAATGTTTTTAAGGCCAAGAACAACTCCAACACCAATAATGTGGCCAACAACACCACAGGCTAAAGTGTCGGCAAGGGTGAACCCAGCTGGGTCGTTTGTCTGCAATCCTGAGTCCCTAACTTCGAGCTTCAAACCTGCTGTGGCCTTTCTGTTTGCTGATGGAGCCAACCCAAATCTTCCAGCAAATAGCATCAGGCTTGTGCTTGTCACCATGATCTGTGTCATTTTGCCAAACCATACAATATTTCAACGTCATTTTTATAGTTTTGCTCTCATTCTAAACATACCAACAACGAAAAATCAAATCTTTTGCAGTACGAAAGTGCATATTACAATCTTACAAGATTTGTGGGTGAGCCAATGAAATCCATACGAGCACCCAAAGCTCCATTTCCCTTGCGTCTCAATGGCTGGATTGCTGCCTGCAAGTTCATGTTGCATTAACATATATAACAATGTCTGCAACTAAAACAATATAACAAAAAACCCACTTTAGAAAGCAATGAAAGGTGACTACTAACCAATGATTTAAGAGGAGCAGCAGAGATTTGGGGCTTCAGCCCGTTGAATTGTGGAAGAGTAGCAGTGATCATGGAGGCTGAAGCCATATTTCTGCTGTATAATTATTCTGGCGAGGGATCAGAGAACAATGGCTTCAATATTTGGTTATCTCTGCCTTCTAAAAGATTATAAACCAGGCAGGCTCGTAGCCACATGAGTAACTTGTGGCTTTGGAATGACAGAATTGGATACACTGTGATACTTGGCGCTGACTTGGCAGTGTTCTATAGGATCAAGTGGATAAGATTATGACTTAATTGGTGTCTCATAAATCTTCTTGTATGCTGACATGGATTTTGTTTGATGTTTGGTGTATGTAGCTGTTATAAAACTTGGTTTGGAGAGCTTTGCCGCCCTTATGATCTTACCCAGCTCGAACGAGGATTAGTCTGGGGTGCCCAGGATATCTCGTAGTTCAGAAAAAAAAAAAGAAATAGAAATATAGTTGTCAACTTTTAATATTATAATACAATTAATTAGTACACACTTAAACACGATACGAATGACACAAATTTAATTTTTATAATGTTATATTATGAATAATGATATTTGATAGAAACATAAAAATTAATAATGTAATTACAACCCCGGAACCGAATTGCCACCTAACCATTCCTTTATCATAGTAAAAAATTGAATGATGAGATTTTTTAGGGTGTGTTCATTAACAGAAAATTATTTTTTTAGGGTGTGTTCAGAAAACTATTTTTAGTTTTCTATCTTCAATTTTCTTAATTTTCTAATTCTAAAAAAATCTTAGAAAATTGAGAAAATATATTTAAAAAACCTTACTTTTCTATTTTAGAATATTAGAAAACTTGTTCAAATTCAACCGTTTTCTAAAAAAAAAATTATGCAGAAAAATGAAAAATATGTTCAATTTATGACATTTTTCAATCAAATTTTCTATAAATTTTCATAAGCAATCAAATTGTTAACCCCTCAATTAATTGAGTCAGACTCTGCGTGCAGAACGTGAAATCCGTATGAAAACAGTATGTGGGGATTCGCGGAAAATGAAGGCTGGAGCGACAGGAAAGGTAGCGAGGGCAGGCGATGCCAAAAGAATATTGCAAAGGCACGCGCGAACATAAGGACAGCAAGAAGGAGTTCGAGTTGGTGAAGGTCAACGAAAAGAAATGGTAAGCGAAGAGCTGAAAAGGAAGTCCAAGTCGATAAAGGGTAGATGAATGATAACAGTAAACCATCGCGGAAAATCAGCAAGAGTAATTGTTACCTAGCGAAGAATTGCACGTCGTGGAAATATTTGTCACGTCACGAAGTCAAGGCAATGGGCAACAGTTATCAGCGCGGGAAAACGAAATCTGAAGATATGGACAACTCCCACGATCAGGGACAGTTATGGCGAGCATAAAAGAAAAAAAACAGTTGCAGTATGATCGTGGGTAACTGCTCAACTGCCCAGAGACGTAGATAGCTGTTATTAAGAGCTTACAAATAGAAGATAAAACTTAAGAAAGGGGTTTGACACGTCCTTTAGCAATACTAAAGAAATGTAATTAAGGCAAGCGCACCTATCGCATATAGTACAGAAAATGAAGTGTCGAGTGTCGTATTCACGGGTCCGGTCAAGTACTACTACTCTCAATTTAAATTATTATCTAATCTATCAAAATGGTTGTTGATTTTCAAATTTAAAACAAATGATTAAATAAATGAGATACGGCAAAAGGAGAAAATGGTAAATTCAATGATGAATGGTAGATATCTAGACTTCGATTCATCCCACGATTTCATATGTGTGTGATTCAATTACTATTGACGATGTAGAATATTGGACTGCGAAAATGCCTAATTTATGCTAAAGTATCTCTCGATCAAATTAACAACTAAGATTAAGTTGATTAGCGCAGAATCTCTTCTCGAACCAAAACCCCTAATGCAGCTTTATCGATTTATGCATTTCGCTATCAGCATTACACTAATATAGAAGAGTCTCGTGTTTTTATCTCTAAATAACACAATCAACTCCTTTTAATCATATGTGTCCAATTTATTTACCAATTTTCAATTCAATAAATGAAGACAGATTTTACGAAAGAAACTATATGATTAAATCTCAATAAATTCTCTAAAACAACAATAAAATCCAATCACAACACATAATCCATCATGGGAATCCTCTAATCTAGATATCAATGGAAG
>CANYCX011038640.1:0-17745 GCA_948193385.1 Breynia disticha f. nivosa | reverse complement strand
CTCACCTACCATGAATTGTATTTCTATAAATAGGCTTGTAATTTCATTCATATGTATCTCTTGTTCTAAAACTCAATAAAACATATTATCTCTCTGCCCGTGGAGTAGATCACATTGATCGAACCACGTAAATCTTGTGTTCTTGTGTGATTGTGTTTCTCTCATTTTCATTATCCGCAAATCTATTGTCCGATTTTATAACAAATTTTTATAATATTTATTTTATAAATAATGACATTTAATAAAATTATGATAAAGATGATCAGTTCACATCGACTCTCCAACTCAATCATATCCCTATAAAAATGTTATGATCAAAATTGTCAGAATTTTTCGTTTTTATATTAGCAGCTTTAAGCTCAACACCTCAGAGTCATTTTGTTTCACAACAATTGAGAAACGTTTTCATTTCCCAATTATATTTTTGTTTTTAGACAACCAACACAGTGTTCTGATTCTTTCAATATGAGGAGAAGAAACATGTTCTGATTCTTTTCTCAATGTTCCGCTGCAAGTTGGACTTGATCTTTTGCAGTTATTTCTGCATTGCTGTCCCATCTAATCCAGTTTATTTCGGAAGATCTTCCGAGAAGAAATCATGTAGTTAAGCAAAAAAATCCCAAGTTCTCATCAAATATCTAAACATCCAAAGAAGCTCAACCTTTAGAAAGCCTGATATTTCTGCAACAATTCAGGATCTTTTACAAGGAATGAAAGGGAAAAATGGTTTGGTTGTAGATGTAGGAGCTAATGTAGGAATGGCTAGTTTTGCCGCTGCAGTATTAATGGGGTTTCAAGTCTTGGCTTTTGAACCTGTTCTGGAGAATTTGCATAGGATTTGAGATGGTATTTGGTTTAACCGTGTTGAGGATTTGGTTACTGTTTTTGATGCTGCTGCTTCTGATCGTACTGGTAATATTACCTTCTATAAGGTAAAATTTTAATTTTTTAGCTTTTTGTGAAGTAATGTGCTTTAGTTATGAAGATTCAATCTTTCGGAAATTTTAAGTCAGCTGTTAGCTCTTTGTTCAGAATTCTCGATTTGTTCCATTGAATATTTTTATTGTTGAACTCATAGAAGATGTTGTATGTATCAAATATTTTTGTTATACATGTTCATTGTTCAAAGAGTCTTGTATGAGACTGCAAAGTACAGGACTTTCAATATGCAATCATGGATCTGCAGAATTCCAAGTTCTCACACAATAGATCATTCACATTAACGTAATTTCCACCATTCATTTCCTTTTGACGCCTCAGAATTGAATTACAAGTAAGTAGAGCTTCACCAGGAGAGGAACTCATTGCTCTGCATCACTGCATGAACATCAGAACTGGTTTGTGTTAGATTTGGACCACAGCAGAAGCAGTTTCTTGGCCTAAAACTATGTTAAGTAAGAAGCTTAAGCTAATTCATTGCAGAAAAACTGAAGAAGTGCCTCATGATTGGTAAACTGGAAATCCTGAAATGATTTTTATATCTTCAGAATTCAAGAATTCTTTGGTCCACTTGTCTTTGAAGGTCCAGCTCTCTCCACCATCACGTCATAAAGCTGTTTACCATCCTATTCAAAGCAAAGAAAGCGTGAATTTTAATATAAACACTTTTCTCGTTGAGAACTCTATTTGTTTACTGAAATTGTACATATTACGTAAAATAACTACTTTTTACTGGACAAATCAAATGTAATTTATTGGCTCATCAAGTTCCTTCTTTAAGAAGACTCGTCGTAAAAGTTATCGAAAAGAAAGGCCGTCGATCAAAATCTGAAGTAAAGAGCTTGACGACCACAAAAGAAGTACATGCCTCTTATTTTTCATCTTGATTCCACAATCAACTTACAAAAATAACAGGGAAGAAGTGCACTTGTCCTTCAGGTTTTGTCTGTGTCTCCTTAAAATACACCAAAATGGGGAAATTTGGCCACCAAAGTTCCCAATTCACAAAGGTTGAATATCTGCAGTTTATAAACAAAGTGAGCAAATCTTCTTCTGCTTGCTGAATTTAAAAGAATCACCAAAAGAACTTACTTCCAGCGGTTCTTCCCTCCGACAAATACATTTTCACCGGACTCGTCAAGCTGGTCCCCAATTTTTACCTCCTAAAAGTAGAAACATCATGTAAATAAAACAGAAAGTAATTTGTGAAATAGAACGACACAATTATGATACAACTGACATGAATCGAGAGTCCTAGTACGAAACATGCATTTCTCGGAATCACTTCATTGGAACTACAGATTCTACTTAAAAATTTAGCAGAACCATCACTTATATAATCAAGAATCACAATTTTCAGTTTCTTGGAAGATTTTTCCATCAGAGATATTTATGCAGATGTCGAACATTACAAAATTTTAATGAACTAACCAAGGCTTCATCATCAAAAACAAATCTGACTCTGGTAGTCTGCAAGAAAGAACGAAGTATTAGCTCTCCTTAAAGAAAAAAAAACAAGAAAAATGGAAAGAGAGACAAGACAAGTGTGTTCATTTTTCATTCAACATTCAATTATTGATGGGAAATCTCAGCAAAATCATGATTGTTTTTCACTTATTGAACATTGCACACTCCAGAGACGGAAACAAAGAGGAGATGCGGGGGGCGGCCGCTCATCCTTGTCGTGGCCACTCCTTTAGTCTTGTCCTTTTTAGCATGTATTTTTCTGTAGCACCACCCTCATTGTCGTGTTTTTTCCTTTACTATGTTTAACTAGTCTATTTTTCGTCCCCTTTGAAAAAAATTATGAATCTGTCACTGTGGCATATTCAAACTGCTTATGCTGTACAGTTTCACTTATTATTACCTGGAAGAGCAGGAGTAATCCAAGCAAGCCAACAGGTGCAGCTGGTAATACATTATTTGTGTAAGCTAAACCCCCAGCAACACCTGTTTCACCACAGATTTCACTACAAAACATCCCAACAACATAGTTCTTACAGGATTAGGTCAGTTTATGTACTAACCAAGTAGGACAATAGGTATCCGATAATCCGGATTCGGAATAACAGTGTCTCTCTTCTGTCCCTTCTGTACCTTCCTTCCAAGCTGTGCAAATTACAAAATATCAACACAAGAAAACTAGATAGCAGAAAATGCTAATGAACTAGACATTCCCATACCAACTAAACAGTTGATTTAAGTTGCTGAAAAACTCCTTACGAAGAACTGCATGAAAATTGTAAGTGTATAATACTTTGTCGTTCATGTAGTATATGTTTATATGTTCTCCCGTCCCTTTGTCCTTTCAAACAATTGCAGCGATCATTGAGTTTTCCATAAATTAGTTCAAGTCCAGACACTTAGCATTCGTAATTTAGTTTTTGCAGTCTTAAGATGTTCAAATAACAAACGTCAACAAAATTAACAGAAATCTTTCACTTGAATTAATTTATAAAAAACTCGAAAATCACTACAATTATTTGAAAAAACACAAGGATAACAGAACAAATATGCATATCGACAAAGTAACAACAAAGTATTTACCCTAATTATAATTAACGGAGTCAACATCAAACTATTTTCTAGGTTACAAGGTAAGCAAATGCAGATCATAATTCTTAAGAACATACCACTGAAGAAATCACAAGTCGATCTCTACCGATACTGCTGATTTGTTTCAATCTAAGACTTTGATTATACACTTCCTTGCCATAGAATGAACTCCTCGAATTTATCACAAAACTACTGAATTCTCTGTCTGCTTCACACAACAAATTTATCAAACTAAATCCTTCATAGCTAAAAAAATATACAATCTTCAATCACAATTATGAAAAGCAAACAACTTAAAAACTATCGGCTAAATTTTTAGGTGAAAACAGAATTACATGAAAACAAGTTTAAATTCCATGATAAAGAATTGAATGTTATGTACTCTTATGGAATTTAACTCTGTTCTTAGTTGTTTTCACGGAAATTTGTTCTCACTCAAGAATTCCCGCCAACTATAATGCTTTCTAATAGATTCTCAAATACTCTAAAGAAACATTTCAAAGACCAACACAAACGAAAGATCAGAAGTTAGTACCTTTTGAAGGAAGAAAGCAAGCTGATGACAATAAAGAAGAAGCCATTTTCTTGTTCTCATGAAAAAATCAGTTGTGTTTTATGGACTTGAATGAAATGAATTTCGACCATCCATTTATTGACTTTAATACCCTTTATTTCAATAAAAACAGAGCATTCCTTCCTCCCAAGCCTCTAGCAAATAAGAAAGGGCATTCAAGTAATAAAACACAACTGAAAGATTGCCTTATCTATGCTCGGTATTACCAACGAATGAGCTCAACTGAACTGAAGCCAATCGATTTATCGTTTCATATATTTTCAGTTGCACAAGTGAAGTAACTTGGATTTTAATCTCTCTTTGAAATGGCAACTTCTCTGAATCTTGCACTTATTTGCTCCTTTAATTCTCCTAACAAGCCAGGTCTCCCCCCCTCCCTCTCTCTCTCTCTCTCTCTCTCTCTCTCTTGCTTATCAAGATTACTTTTTTTTGCATGTTTTAGCATTTAGTAATGATTTACTTTGATGGGTTGTTTTTTTTATTTCAGGAGTAGTTGTTGGAAAGTCAGTTGCTGGGAAAGTTCTTCAAGTCAACAGAATTTTGCACAGCTCTAATTTTTCAAAGTTTCAATCTTTTGAAGTGAAGGTGAGTTTAAGCTCTTTAGTTTTGCATTGTAAATGTTGAAGCAGTTGTCAATTTGTTTAGATTGAATAAGTTTTACAATTTGAGATAATTGGAGTGGTTGTGTTTGGTTTATATAACAAATTAGAAGTTCATTTTGAGCATGTTTGTATTCCAAGATTATGTGACAAATATTGCCTAATAGAAAGGTCTGAAATGAAGATTAGAAGTTCTGTTACTAATTGCAAATCTAGAATGCGCAAGAATTCGGTAGCCCTTTCGATTTTTATGCATCAACTTCTTCTTTGGGTTTGCAGGCCGGAAAGCCAAATTATAACCCAGACACTAAACCAAATAGCATAGTATGCGCTGACTGTGAAGGAAACGGTATGCTCAGAGCTATTTGCTTTGTGTTCTTTGGTTATTCTGTTTCATGTTGACATTTTATATTTGCAGCTTAGTCATTTTTGCTTTGAAAATAAGCTTATATATGCGATAAAAGGAAAGTTTTTAAGTTCGGAAGCAAAGGCTGCACCATTTACTTGATTGCTTTGAATCTGGATATAGTGTGTTTTCCATGATAGATTTTGGAATCGGCATGCCGTATTAAAACGCGACCAATGTATCTAGTGTTATCATGAACCTGCTTTCAATTTATGGTTACACACAGCAGTGCTAATAGATTTAAAATTACTCATTGTTTGATGTTTAATTTGGTTCATGAAGCTATTGATATGTACTGTGTGAGCATTCTGACTTAAATTGTTTTCAACTATTTTCAAATGCTTACAATTCCAAGCACAAATATATGCCAAGTAAAGAACAATTCGCTGAAGTTTTTACATGCTTTTAACAATCTACCAGGTGCAAAAGTGTGCGGCCAATGCCAAGGTTCAGGAGTTAATTCTCAGGACCATTTCAATGGACAGTTCAAAGCTGGTCAATTATGCTGGCTCTGCAGGTCTGCTCAGAACTATAATCCTCTTACTCTTCTTTGTCATGGTTTCATGTTTTCAGAAAACCATTTCCAACCTTGAGAAATTTGAACCGTACTTTTCTGTGGTTCACGTCCAGCTCTAGTTTTTTAATTCATCACTGTTAAATCACTTAGAGTTCGATTAACTGTACGAATCATCGTTCTCAGAAGTCTCAGGAACTCTCTTGAGGTTTCAATAACATTAGCCTCTTTTATGTGTGATCAGCTGTCATTTTGCCATTATTTTACAAAGGTTAATTAGTGCAACTTCATGTTTCAGAGGCAAAAAGGAGGTATTATGTGGGAACTGTAATGGAGCGGGCTTTATAGGAGGGTTAATGAGTACGTTTGACGACTGAGCAACACTGTCATACATCGGAGTCATATAAATGGTTCTTAAAATTGTTGCATTCCCTCGCTTGATGTTTGTGCTGGATGTCTCAACAGGACATATCCCTTAGAACTCGCAGTTTTGTAATTTTGTGAGCCATATATATTGGATGTTCTTATTTTACACTGTTGAAACAGAAGATCCAGACCTTTTTTCACATTTGATAAATGCTCTTGGCATGTTTATTATAGTTGATGCTTCAAAGGGTAATTGAAAAACACTTGTTCATGTTTCAATAATAAGAATCTTATAATGGAAACATGGCTTTCAGTCAATCTAATGAAAATCTTGAAGCATAAGGAGGTTAATTATAACTCAGGAGTTTGGTCTTGCCCCTACAAGTATAGTTCTGGCACTCATACCACATTTCAACAGTTGCAGCCAGTATACATATTCCTGTAAGTTCATTCATATTTTGAAAGGAAGTTAAAATTCACAGAAGCAGTATCTTCATATTCAATGAAAGATTAGGTTGCAAGAAACGAAAAGAACATGTTCAATGTATAGACAGAAGGCTTGTGCGATTACACAAGACTCGAAGTAAGCAAAGCATTATTGCAGAATCAGACTGAGGATGTCTCCTGAATACTTGAATGACTTCTCAGTTTCCTCCAGGCAATGATTCTTCTCCTCTCTTGTCCAGCTCTGGACATCATTCCATCAGGAAAAATGTGTTAGTTCAGAGGTAAAACAACTAAGCTGAAATCACAAAACGATAATCGTCGTATCGATTATTAGTTTACTGATATAAGGAATCACCAACGGGTCGAGATGAATTACAAGGGCAGCTGATGGACAACGTCACAAAGTCAATTCAGAACTAAAACTTACCTCAGCAACCTTGTTCAACTTGTCTCTGACATTCTGTAGAAGTTGAGCCAGATCACCTTCCCATTTATAGAATTCTAACTCCTTGCCGTCCAGTATTTTCTGAGAAACCTGAAATAATAGGAAATGAAAAGGAAACCCTCAAACATATTATTGGCAATGTCAACTCAACCAGAATTCACAAGAAAAGTGCAGAGTTCTAATAAGAAACAAAGAGCCAACAATCATATTCATTGACATGAATACCGAAGTAAAAATCGAAAAGATGCTGCATACGTAGGGCTAGACACTGGCACAACCTGATCGTTCATTTAAACGAAGAATATCGACGATAAGAACAATTTCAACATAGTTTCAGTCAATATTTATTACCTTTCTGCCAATCATTCGGCCCCCAGCAGAATGAGCAAAATATACATTATAGAAGTGACAAATAAATGCTTGAGGATCCTTCTCAGACAATTCCTTCAGAAACTCTGAATAAGTGACACCTGGTGAAGAAGCCTCCGGAATGGCATATCCTTGCTCTTTAAACCATTCCAAATCTTTTGCCAATACCTCTGACCTTTCCAGTCCAGTATTTCTGAACTCGGCATCTATTATAATATAGATCACAATGACACAGATAAAAAATCACAAGCCACAAACTATGAACAATGCATTGAAGCACATGAACCAAGCAAATTCAACACTATAGCAGGTTAATGGCTAAAACCAAACAAAACTAAACAGGCAACAATATTCTCATAAGAAAAACAAATATTAAATCAATCGTTTCATATTGAACAAAAACAACACCAAAAAAAACAACTTACAAAAAGGAAAAACAGCTTTATCAACAATCCCTTCAAGAGTATCATAAACCAGCTTGCTGTCTACCAAAAACTTCAAGTAGCCTTCAACACAAGGTTCCCACTTAGGCACAGCTTGTTCCTCAGGTTTCTTAGCCTCCTTTTCTCCTTCTCTTGATTGCTCTCTAGTATGCAATTTCATTGCCACAAATCTCATTTCCTCCACAAACCCTTTTGGCTCTCCTGGATATCTTTTCTTTTGTTTTTCTGCAGTTGTTGAAGCCAAGGTAGTACCAGAACTCACACTTCTCAAAGGCATTTTACAACTTGTTTTTCGCTCAAAAAGATGAAGTCTTGGAATGAAACTTGAGCTCAAATTCCGACCCGGATGAGTTTTTGGTTGCTTTGTGTGAAAAAAATGAGTCTTTATGATCTGGGATTGCGAAATTGGCGTGAAAGATGCCATTTTTCACGTCAACACTCAATGATTCAAGGAATTCAATAGAAAATTCGAAGAGATAGTTGTGGAACAAGGAAGAGTACACGGCAAAATTGCAAGAGTATTTTAATTAAAAGTGGGAATCAACTAAAGGAATTGAAAAAGGAAATGTTTTTTGAGATTGGTTTGGCTTAGAATGGCGGTTCAAGTAGTCTTCAAGCAATACAGAAACCGATGGAAGTTCAGTGGATATGTCCTAAATTAATTAAGGGCAAATTCTCTTGCAGTCCTAGTGTTATTAGAATTCTCTTTTTTGGTCCATAAATTTGAGAATTAACCGTTTCACTTCCTACACGGAACTCGGGCGATAAAATTTAATAAAAATATTGTGTTATTAATTCAAATATTCTTTCAGTTTTATTGAATTCATCTTTGTGTCCACTGTAAATACTATATAAGACAATATCAGTGGCCACTCTTTATTAATTTTAGAGAAATTTATTGGACCAACTGTTGTTACTTCTAGGATATAAAACTACGATCTACTCCGAATACCACAAAGGCTTTTATTGTTTATCAACTTTTAGTTTCACCACAATTTGCCTTCAAAACAAAAAAGGCTATTGATTAAGGAGTACACTGACTATTATCTTAAATTATGGACTAAAAGAGAAAATAGTCTAAAATACATGAACAATATGAGAATTTGCTAATTAGTTAAATATAAATAAGGTAAGAATAAATAATGGAGTATGGGTGTCCTTTTCTTGTCACACAGCCAAAATGTCCATACTTCCAATCTATTTTAATAGTAATATTATATGAATTAATTTATTTATGGTAGGTCCAATATAATCCAATCATCTTACCCTTTTCATCAAATTTAGTGGTTTTAATCATGATTTCAGATTTGGATCATGGATTTTATGTGCTTTGTTTCTCATTTCTGAAATTATTGAGTAATAATATGAATAATAATAACGTGTAAATCAACTAGTGTAAAGTTGTTCTAGCTTAAATAGAATTGGTGTGAGGTTGTTCTAGCTTAATCAGAGATCTCGAGTTTGAGTCCTAGGTATGCAACTACGTTAAAACTTGGTTGGGAAAGTTTTGCCGCCCTTGTGGTCCTATACAGCTCGAACAAGGATTAATCTGGACTGTCCAACATATTCAAATAAAAAAACATGAATAACAACATCCAATATTGATGTACTTTTTTGTTGTAATGTAAACAATTAAGATTTATAATTTATTACATGATAATATGGTTAGTGAATGTGCGATTATGACACGATCTGGGTTATATGAATTTATTTTTTGTAATATATAAATAAGAAATCATAATATTTAATATAAAAAATAAATATTCGATAAATTTTATTTGAATAAATATAGTATTTTTTGTGTAAAAAATGTACTCTAAACTTTTTATTAAAATACCCTTTAACATAATCTTAAATAAATATTTAATAATTGAAAAAATAGAGAGACGTTTTTTATACTTATACTATTTAAATGAGTGTTTAGTGTCAATTTTGAATTTTAATATGAGAATTATTTTTATTAAGGATTTTATTTATTTTATTGAAATTATATAAACTATGTAAAATAAAAATTTATTTTTTATTAAAAAATTAGATTTATATATATTTTTATTATAGTTAATGATGACGGTTTGTTCTCTTGTTGAATTCTTTTTTTGAAATGACACATAATAAAAGTCCCTACTACTAAATGTAGAAATCGATGGAAGTTAAAAGGAATTTCATATCATTTCTCTTCCATCAACAACTTTTATTTCATCTTATTGTATTCTCTTCCACTTTGAAGATGAATTTCATCCTGAAAAAAAGTTAAAAAAAAACTGCTAAATTAAATAGAATTTTTTATTACATTTTGACTAATTTTTCTTAAAAATTTGATTCATTATTATTAAATTTTTGTTATTTAAAAATTTATTATAAGACTATTACAAATATTTTGTTTATGTTAATACATTTTATTCGGATAAAATTTATCCAAATAGCATTCCTTTGATAAAAAAAAATACGATACAATTACTACTCGCATAATCACCTCTAATTACAATGTGACTAGTTAATTTTTGAACAAACTTTTCTAATCTCTCCATCACCACCAGTCTTCACTTCAATGCCACTCATCTTAACCATAGCTTTGGGAAAATCATAATTGAACCTAATACCGAGTAAACCTCGTACATTCCCAGCATAGTTCTGCACCACACTACGTGTGGCAGCATCATCCCAAAGTCTTTGGTCCGATTCTAACACTCCATTACCGTCCCTTACGTTCTTAAAGAAGCTGACATCAAACTTGGTCTGGCTATCTTTATCAAGTGCCACTCTTTTAGTTCCATCACCATTTGGTGGACAAAGTGTTTTCAACTGTGAAAGGAACGACTGGCTTATTGTAGGATCTGCGTTGCCTGTTGTTGTGAAATTGTATAGGCGATACTTGAAGAACTGGCAGTCCGTTTGGCCTATTGTGTGTGCCCCTGTCACATATATTTCTACGTTAATTACTCTATTTGTAATACCATATAGGTGTAATAAGACCGACTCCAACGTAAGTCGAACCCAAGAAGAACGAGTCCATTCTGCGTTGGTTTGCATTCGACTCTTGTTTTTTTAAGTTGCATAATCTTTGTTGTTGATCTAAAGTGACGATCAACTGGAAAGATAATCTCAACGATAATATTACCATTGAGTTCCTATTTATTTGGGCATGATTTTAGTGGAATACTGACATAGATTCCCAAAAAAAATGTTTTGAGGTGGAGATAGCTTAAAATAGTAGCAACTGTAAAGGAGAGACTAATGCAATACCAACTAAGGTTACGAGATCATGATCATCGAGGCCTTTAGCTGCGAACTTTTGCTTCTGAACCGCGACGGAATCGAGAGGTGATGGCAAATTTGACGCTTGGGATGCTACAGAGGCTCTGCCATCTCTTCTACCTGTCGGGACTGACCAGCTTGGACCATCACTCTGAAACAAGCACAGAACTTGGTTTAATTTTGGTTTAAGAATGTTCAAGAACAAAAAATAATGTGAAGTTAAATGTTGACTACCAAGTCTACGGCATCACGAGCAGCTAAAGCTAGAATATCAGCACAGGAGACAATTCCAGGACATGAGATCTCTAACTGTGATTTAGCATCATCAATTACTTCAAATCCTCTTAATCCAAGGTTTGGTAAGGCAGTTCTTTCAGAAGAGGCTCCTGAAATTAGAACTGAACCATCACATCCCTGCCGACAACATATTAAGTGTCCATGTTAACATGCATCATTAATGCGGGAATTAAGGAAGATAAGTAGTTAGTAAAACAACCTGAACAAAACAATCGTGGAAATGAAGCCTCAACAATCCAGCTGCAATTGCAGGATCTCTATAGAAGTATGTTTCAACAGTGGACCTAACAGTGGCCTCAGCTTTTGGACATGAAGAAGAATAAAACCCAGTTTTCAATTGACTTTGAACTGACAAAGCCATTGTTAGTATCATTACAGAAATAACAAAACATGTGGTTTTCATATTTGCACCGCTCCAAAAACCTGAAACTAACTACAACATACAACTATTCTCTCTCTTTTCTTACACCACTAAAATCTGAAGCATTGCTATTAGTATTTATAGCTACAATGTCGAAGCATAATCTGCTTTGTTTACTCTTGTCAATTCGCTTTTTTTAGTGGAGACGCGTTGGACCATTCTAATAGTGGTTTGTTCTATACTTTCTTTTTGTATGATTGTAGAGAAGTGGGGTTTTCTGTAGCATGCAATGAGGATTGTAAATTCGTGTTAGTTGTATCGCTAGCATAGATTCAAGAATTTGTTATAGCGAGGCTCCAAATTCAGCAAACTAATGACTATAAGTCCTAATCGAAAAAATTGACCATAGACGGTGGGGTATCATCATAATCAAAGTGATAGGAAATATACCCAACTATAAGGGGTTTTGCAGGAGTTAATTGCGACACGGGCCCCACCTCCTCCCAGTCCATCGTTGCGCATCACAAGTAATGGAAAGCTAAATAATGTGCAGATGTTGTTGTTAACTTTAGCTTTATTCTTTGACGCGTTTTACTTATCTTTTCAAAGTTTTTTCTTCCATTTGTTTTCATGCATTCACACAAAGAACTACTGCATGGATTGGAAAGCTTCATCTATAGGTTGCATGTTCAGACAACTTCATCGATCAATTATTGCTTTTTTCTAGTTTCAAAAAGCTCAAAAAAGAACGAAAAATATAACTTATCTGCATTTGTGTTTGAATCCAAAATATTTTCAAAGATAGGGTTCTAAGATAGGTTAGTGGTGACCAACATGATCGAAACCATTTTCTTTTTGGTGTAGATAGGTCCTAACTTTTTTTTTTCTTAACTATGTTAGGCACTCCAGACTAATCCTCGTTCGAGTCGGGTAGGACTACAAAAGCGGCAAAGCTCTCCCAACCAAATTTTAACGTAGCCGCGTACCCAGAACTCAAATTCGAGATCTCTGATTAAGTTAGAATAAGCCCACGCCAATTTTTTTACACGCTCGGTGGTATAGGTCCTAAGCAATGCTGTCTTCTCAAGTTTTTGGCAAGTTTCACATGTGTTTGTATGAGAATTTTAATTCATTCAAGAAGTTTCTTCATATGCAAATTGTTGTTATGCTCTTCATGATGTGTCCAACAATAGAACTCAGTGCTATGAGCAATAAAAATGGTGTAAAAGAAGACCTGCAATAATTAACAAGAGAGAGTTCAGAATTTTTTGGTCTATAATACTAATTGTGATTATACATTTATGATACGAGAATTGTCACAAATATTTAACAAAAAAATATCACAATATGACGAACACGAATTGTCATTCCAAAATTTCACAAAAACAAGCATTTATCAATAACACTAATTATAAATTAATTGAGCACATTTTTTTAGCAAACTCGAAGCATGCATAAATTAGAAAGAGAGATTGGTAGAAGTGAATCGATATGTTATTAATCAAAACTACCTATTTAGAGGAAGATGAATGGGAACACCAAAAAGTAGTTAAACTTCCTTCAAAAATTTTATATTTATAAAAAAATAACCTTTAATGCTAAAATTAAATTAAATTTGAGTAAATAATTGTCTCGGCCTAGTGGGTCAAAATTTCCGAGATTCAGAAGAAAAAAGTGTACATAATTCAAGCTCTAAATTGAACAAGCTTTTGCTGACCAGGCTTTTGTTATGTAAATTGTTGAACAAGCTCTAATGCCCGACCTCATTGGAGAAGAGCAATCAAGCTTCATACTCGGGAGATAGATAATTGATAATATCATAATTGTACAAGAGGTGATCCACTCTATGCGCACTTCTCATAAAAAAGGAGGGACCATGGCCATTAAAGTAGACCTTGAAAAAGCATACGACAGGGTGCGGTGGAGTTTCCTCGAAGAGACTCTCGTTCTTACGGGCTTACCGGATAGTATAGTCAAACTCATTATGGAATGTGTTACATCTGTTTCTCTAAGAGTGATTTGGAATGGGGAAATCTCAGAGGATTTTAAACCTACTAGGGGTCATAGACAAGGAGACCCTCTCTCCCCATACTTGTTTGCTCTCTATATGGAAAGACTAGCCCACTGCATCAAGGGTGAGGTTCAAGCGGGAAGATGGATTCCGGTTAGTATAGCCAAGAATGGTCCGCGATTATCACACTTATTTTTCGCCGATGATCTGATCCTTTTCGGGGAAAGCACTACAAAACAGATGGAAGTTATGCAGCAGTGCTTACAACAGTTCTGTTCAGTATCGGGAGCCAAAGTGTATCCAAAAGACGAAACTTTTCCTTTCTAAGAAAACCCCAACTAGTGTTGGCAATGCTATAGCTGGAATGAGTGGATTTGAGAAGGTCCCTAGCTGAGGTAAATATTTGGGTATCAAGTTGTTTACAGGTAAGCTACGGAAATCTGATTTTGAGGGGCTGGTGGACCGGGTTCGACAAAAATTAGATGGATGGAAAAGCAAAACACTAAGTTTAGCAGGAAGGCTCACTCTTATTCAAAGCACCCTTTCTACCCTGCCGTACTATGTGATGCAAACGACCCAAATTCCTCAAGGGATCTACAAGGAATTAGATAGCATCACAAAACAATTTCTGTGGGGGGGCACAAGTGAATTGAAGAAAGTTCATCTAGTAAATTGGGAGTCCGTTTATGAAAGTAAAACAGAAGGAGGCCTAGGGTTAAAATCCTCTAGTGCAATTAATAAGGCTTTCATTATGAAATTGTGCTGGAGATTGTTGAATGATCCCCCTGCCCTATGGAGCCGTGTGTTATGGAGCAAGTACTGTAAAGGCAAACCCCTTAATTTCGGTGGATCGAGAAAATCAGTGCACTCGCCTCTATGGAGAAGCCTACTCAAAGTTCATACGGAAGTTCTTAGTGGCTCGGCTCGGTCAATAGGAAATGGTCGGTCTACCAGGTTTTGGACTGATACATGGGTTGAAGATATTGGCCCTCTCATTAACCACGCTAACCAGACGACGTCACTAATTGATACTACTAAAACGGTGGCAGAGATGTTCAGGGAAGGGGTAGAACAAACTGTCCAAGCTCTTCCGCAAGAAGTAATCAGCTGCATCCAAAGCTATAGGGCTCCAATCCCTGAGGCTCCGGATGACTGCTACATGTGGAAACACTCTAGCACAGGTAATTTCACCATCGCATCTACAGTGGATCTTATTTTGGATAAGGAGCTGGCTTGGACAACTCCCACTACAACTAGCTATGCTACTATCTGGAAATGGAAGGGGCCAAATCGAGTTCGGACCTGTCTTTGGCTAGCCTTTAAGGGTAAATTGTTGACTAACTCTCAAATATTGAACAGACACATGGCGGATTCCCAAGCTTGTTCTTTGTGATCCAACCAAACAGAGATGGTTCTGCATGCTATTCGGGACTGTCCCAAAGCACGACAGGTATGGCTTTTAGTTATTCCTCCAAATATGCGACCCACCTTTTTCTCTATGGACTTGAGGACATGGTTAAGCTCCAATCTTCAGAAGACGTGTAAGAAGGTAATAGGAATCAATGGTCACTTTTATTTGGTGTGCTTGTCTGGGAGCTATGGGGTGCTAGGAATCTGGATATTTTTTAGAATAGAGATGCGTTTGCAGCTATTAGACAGAAGGCAATTAACTTTGCCAGTAGTTTTAACCTTGCTGTCATAAGTTTAGGGAACCTGGGGAATGCTCCGAATATTGGCACTCGAACCACAACACATTGGACCAAACCGGCAACAAGTAAGTTCAAACTCAACGTGGATGCGGCACTGGATCACATGAACAAATGCTGCTCTGCTGGGGGTCTTATACGAGACACTAATGGGCTAGTGAGGGGATGCTTCCAAGTGGGTCTAGGGTGGTGCTCCCCCCTTTTTGCGGAGCTTTGGGGTATACTCTATGGAGTTAAATGGGCGATTGCTAAAGGCTTTCGGGATCTAATTGTGGAGTTGGATTCAGCGCTTGCCATCTCAATTATCACTAGCGGAAAGCACTGGAAAGGGAGGAATAGAGCCCTTCTTTGGGAAATACAATGCTTGCTACACTCACAGCCGGATTAATCTTATAGGCACATCTTGAGAGAAGCTAACTTTGCAGCCCACTGTCTTGCTAAGATTCGACTGGGTCTACCTGGAGTTCATTTTAAGGAACTGGTGGTCATACCTAGCTCTCTATATTCAGTTCTTTATTATGATAGGTTAGGAATTCAAGTCCCTTTTGTAAGTAATCATGGTTCATATGTAAGGTCTTCTAGGCCACAACACTTCTCTTCAAGTAATGAAATTCACCCATTCTATTCCGGAGAGATCAGCCTAGCTGGGTCGTCTGGGATAGAGTGCCCTGGTAACCTGAGGTCAGCCTAGCTGGGTTGAAGTTATTAGGGGATAGGTCTATGCAAAAAAAAAAATTGTTGATCAAGCATTGTTCTGATGAACTTCAAGAATTCACGTTGTTCTTGTTTCAATCTTATCATGTTATTTTATATCAAATATTATTATTTGTTATATAAATATTACAAAAATTAAATTCGTGTCATGTTGTAAACATATACTTGCAAATTGCGTTATCGTATGAAAATTTGACACAGACACTTGAACATAAACGATACGAAACAAATCTCGATCCTATATCCCATCTAAAAAAAACAGACTATTTGCTGCTTGTTCCAGAATAGGAACCTTCTTCCAAGTATCATCCAAACCACTGCTCTGCAATGGAGGCAATGAGAAAACACTAACAGTCGAACTTCCACTCCTAATCTCCTTCAAAACCCGTAACGCAGAAATTGTACTCTTCATGTACAAACTCTCCATATGTTCAATTTCTGCAAGCTCCTTAGGAACTCTAAGCACACCATCTTCATCACAAGTTGCACCAGAAGTTGAAGGAGCACATGATTCAGCATCCAACACTTCAACAGAAGTTGAAATCTCTTTACTAGGAAGAAGCCTATCCAGCATTGCTTCACACTCTTTCACCAGCTTGTTTAACAAGTCTGTTGTGAAAAACGGCTGCTGTAAAACCTTTTGAATGAAGGGTAATCTGATAAGTGCCCCAGTTCTTTTGTCATACTTCTTGAGTATTTTAGCCAAACCTGCAAAACCCATCAACGAATTAAGTTAGTTAATCTGTTTGAAGAAAGAATAATAACACTTGAAACAACTGTAACTAAGTTAATTGACATTACCTGTATAGTTAAGTGCACTGTAATTTTCAAGTAAAACCATTTCTCCATGAAAGTCAACAATTTCCATCCGAATTTTTGTTATTTCTTCCTTAAATTCCTTTGTTTTTGTTACCCTGTCTTGTAATTCCTGAAATAATCACAGATTACGTCGGCAAATTTGAGCTATATATAAAACAAGCAGGTGGAATATTCTGCAGCACAATTCTGTGGTGGCATAATAATTAAAGCGAGCCAGTTGTTAAGAAAAGGCCCCCCTGGCATAGTTGTTGTTCCAAAAAATATATATAACGGACTTAACTGTACAGATTTCGTCCCTTTTTTTGCTCTAACATACAATCTCATCCCTACTGCTTCAAAAAAAATCTATTTCATCCCTTTTCTGATCAAACTCTGTTCATAACAAATCAAAATTTCATTCTAGATGAACAACATTACTAAATTCAAATTCACATGGACTACAGCACGCATCACAGAAAACCATACAAGGATGAAATCACAGCTCATTCAAAAAAAAATTCCCAAACAGTTTCATTTGTCGAAACAAATCAAAACAGAACGACTGCATTTTATCAGAAAACAGAAGAAGCGGAATTACCTTTAATCTAATAATATAGTCCTCCTCTTTCTCAACGAAAAAGGAATTAAACTTGTCCAATTCCTCCTCTAGAAGCTTAATAAAATCAATCTCTTCATCAGTCATCGTGCAATCTCCAGCGTCACTGAATCTGAGGCGTTTATTAGACCCCTGTTTATTGGGCTCAAGCATCTTCAACTTCTTCTTCAAATCTTTGTAAGACAAAAACTTGTCTCTCCATTCAGGCAGTGTTTCTTCGATTTGATTGCTAAGGCTTTTTCCGAATTTCATTTTTGAGAAATGAGGGGTAAAAGAGTGAATAGGGAGGGATGGATAAAAGAGTAACGAAGAAAAGGAATATTCGAGGG
>CANYCX011038542.1:0-10121 GCA_948193385.1 Breynia disticha f. nivosa | reverse complement strand
TTAATCACAAATATGGTATTACTAACCAATTCAAGTATTGATTCTAACTTTAGAATCATCAAAACATCTCATTTTCAACCTTAAGTTAACTATATGTTAACTTTTCCATTAATTCCTCTTAACATCCAATCTTCTTCAATTCATTTCTAAATAATTCACAAGACTTCTTTCAATTCTCAACACTTATTCATAACCATTTCTAGCAACATTTCCAAACAAAATAGACATATTTCATCTCAATGTCAACCAATTATCAACCTAACATAAACCTTAGGTTTATGCTTTTCTTCCATCAATTTGCCGCATAAAATCATTCTAACAAAATTCTAATCTCATTCCCAACATCTCAACATCAATAATCAGCTCAAAATCAGTAATTTCCAGCAAGATAATATCAGATTAAATCTACTTAATCTAACAAAAACCAACTTAAAACCTTATATAAACCATATATCAACCATCATATCTCCTTACCTTGTTGATCTCTTGTAAGAAATCAAAAGAAACCAACTAAAATCTCTTCCTTGATCAATTTCCCCTTTCCCTTAGCTGTTCTTGAGGGTTTTTCTCTGCAGGGTTTTGATTTGGAAATGAAAAAGTGATTTTGTCTGTTGATCGATCGATAGCTTTATAGTTTTTTCTAGAATTCTGAATACTACGCGGGGTGGGTAAAAACTACACGGAGTGGTAACGAACCCGCATACTTTTCTCTCCAGTCCGCGTAATTTACTAACTCCAGGGTTCTCCGATTTTTGTCGATCGTTTTGCGTCAACCTTCGATCAACCTTTCGTATACCTTTATATATTAACATTTTCACATTTGTTTGACTTAATTTTAATATATAAAAAATTTTCGAGGATGTTACAGGAAATGTTCCCAATCGAGTCGTTAGGCGTTTCGCTTGAGGTAAGTAACGCGAGCACAACGTCCCTAAAATTTTCTGCTTATTGCTATGTGTAATGCTCTATTTGATTGTGATTGAATGCGAGAATTATTGAGGTCACTTGTTTGATTGGTTATGTGGAAAAGTGTTATGTTGAATAATGTGTTGGAGTATGTCGAATGTGATGTGAATGTTAGTTTGAGCTTGACTTGTGAAATTTCATGATTTAATGTTAATGATGTGGATTGCTTGATGTTGAGGAAACTAATGTGCCTTGGTTGCTTAAGGATGAGGAAATGATACAATGAAATGGGTCTATAAGTTTTGATTATAGATTATGCTTACATGATATGATGAAATATGAGTGGGTCCTAAACATGGACTATGATCGATATAAAATATGTGTGTTTGTATGCACTTGTGTGAACTTGAATGAATTTGTATGATTATGAGATGGTAATGGGATATGATGGATATTGGCATATGAATGTGATTATTGATATGAGATCATTTGTGAGTGAATCTTTATGTACACTTGTGAGTGGTCCCTATGGCTATACTTGTTTAGTTGAATATGGTTTTGGTTGGGATCGTTGATGCCCAAATTCAGGTTTTGATTATAAAGCATAGCTTAACCGGATTATGAATGCATAAGGAATACATAAATTGGTTGGATGTGATGTACATATAACATTCATGTATTGGGCTCATAGGGAGCAAAGATTAAGTGAAATAAAAAGGCTCTTTGGGAGCATAACGAGGGAGTGGTTATAACATAAAGGGTATATCACATGTCATAGGGTTTAACCTGAGACACGACCTTTGAGGGTATATCAACAACCTACCGGGTGAGATGAGGAATCCCAAACGCACAGGAGATGGGTTGGGGGTCACACTGGCCTCTAAGATATGGTCGTTTAATGCGCAAAACAAAAGTACGAGTAGTATATAAAACATGCTACACCGGGGCACAGTGGAAAGATTCAACACGCTTGATTGTGTATAAGTGTGTCGGGCCAAGTGCGGGCGTAAATTAAAGCCAAGTAAGGGCATAAAGGGTATATCACACGTCGTAGGTTTGAACCTGAGACACGACTTCTAGAGGTATATCAACAACCTACCTGGGGCGAGATGGGGAATCCTAAACATACAGGAGATGGGTTGGGGGCACCATGCTTATACATAAACCTGGATATCTAGTTATATAACCACATACTCCCGGCTGATAAGGCCTGTTTGCAAATGTCAAATTTATGACCAAGTCAGGTCTTAAATGTAAATCTAAATGGAAACCAGGGGGATCATGCTTAGAAATACATTAAATGACATGCATTCTCATTCATCATAATGCATATGATATGTTCTTTTTGTGTTGTGAAATAAATAATGCTTGATAGATACTTATGATGATGAATGGAGTGGTTGTATTATGTTGTGTTAGCTATGGATATGTCGTATGTGCTTCTGATGATAAAATGAATAGTGCTTGATGTGAAATTGTTTTGTTTTGTATGTGTTTGATATGTTTAGTGAAAGGGTGTTGTGTATGCTCGCCATGTAATTATGAAGGGGAATAAAAAAATGCGATAATGTCATGATCTTGTTTATTAATAGATGTGGATGAAGTGCTAAAGACTTAGTTGTGACGTATGATGTAATTGTATTCATGCTAAACCCACATGGAAAATGGAATGGTATGAGTGGCCATAATGTTGATAATGAGGAGGAAATGAAAACTATAATGACTGAGTTATGTTGATCTTTGCTGTGGAAATGGCTAAATTGTATACTTGTGATTGATTGATGGTTGGACTTAATTAAGAATGAATGTATATGCTATTACGTGTTGTGACTGTGATTATTGGAATATTGGGATAAGGATGAACAAAATGGTTTGATGCCTTCTATGTGTGGTGTATCTCGTAATATAATTATATATAATTTTATAAGTAAGGATGAGATTAGAAGTTCCTTGTAAAATGGTAATTTTGATTGAAAATGGAATGGCTTAGTATGTAGAGATAGGTGTGTGTGATGTTTGGACCAAACGGGCATGGAATGGTGACAGCTTACCAGTCACGATCGTGACTGACTTTCTGGCCACAATAGGTGATGTTAAACCCCAGTCACAAACGTGACTGACCTTAGTCACGATCGTGACTGGCCTTCTGGCCAAGAGGATGAGTGTTGGAAACCAGCCACGTTCGTGACTGACCTCAGTCACGATCGTGAATGGTCCTCTGGTGATCAATTTCATTTTTCGAACGGGCATCATGAACGTGACCCATGGAGTCATGAACGTGACCCCCTTACTGAAGCCACTTTCTTAATATAAAGAAGGTTCCACGAACACGACACCCAATGTCACGAACATGACACTACTGCTGAAAGGAAATTGCATTTTCAGAGTAAAATCACGAACAAGGCCAAATGTCATGAACGTTAGTCTTAATCGTGATCCAACCTTGAAGAATGCCATTGTTCAACAGAACGGCAGACACGAATGTGGCTGACCCCAGTCACGATCATGGCTGCCCTTCTGTCCCCACTTTATGGAAAAAGGTTGGGAGTCAGGAATGTGATTGAGACAATCACAACGTGATTGCCCAGCTGTCATAATTGGCAGACTGGTTTATGGTTAAATGTGTTCATTTATATGTAAGTTTCCCATATGCCCTATTTTGAATGTATCCTTATAATGGTGCCATCTTTCTTTTCCTTCTTTTAACAAACGCCTAATGGGAATAGGTTTAATGGCACGTAAATGAAGAAAATGTTTGTATAGATGAACCCAGATTGCAAGAGTACCTATTCTATGAATGTAATTGATGTTGATGGCCTCTGGCCTAAGAATTTATTTAAATGAATGCCTGACAATTTAAAGGATGGATTGTTAAGGGACATGTAAAATGATATTAAAATATGAATGGCATATAATGTATCTTCTGAGTCTTACAAGTAAGATCATTGAAAGGCTTGTGGGAAAATTATAGTGTTGGATTGATTCGCTAGAAATTATAAAGATATCTAGTGATTGATAAATGTTGTGTGGAATATACATATATATATATTTCAGGGAAGTTGTTCATTCAGTAAGTGTTACTTATTAAGTTTCACAACTCACTGGTGTTTTCTACCTGTCGTGTGGGCAGGGATTTGAGGAATACAACGGAGGTGTGATAGTGATCTTGCTACCAGAGGGACTGAAGAACCAAGGTGGGTCGTGTACTGAAAATTTACTGAAGCTAATGCTTGTATCATGCATATATATATACCTATCTTGATGGATTGCATTAGCATTTGGGTTTCAGTTGTGAACATACACATTTTACGATATTTTCATATATTTTAAAACTTATATGACTAATATTCAGGTCACCAAAGGATAGTGTAGTCGTAAACCAAATGTGCATAATTGAATGTTTTTCTTCTCTTTTACTTTTAAATTGTTATTTCCAAAATAATTGATCTCCAAGTTCGGGTACTATTTGAGAAATGAGTTTATATGTAATTAAGTGGTAGTCGAATTTGGGCGTTACACTCGAACACCATCATTATTCATTTTAAACATGATCATCATCAACATTAGATCTTCATGCCATAATTCAATCACACACATAGGATCATTCATACTTAAAATATCCCGATCTTTTAGCCTCTCAATCAACCATTTTATATCTCTATATCCACACAGAACATTATTGAGTCAACAACCCAAATCCACAGAATCAATCACTAAATCAACATACATTTATCATTTCCTTTCTATTGTCATTTCAACCACTGGCAATCAATCCTTCAAACTAACCACAAGCATACCTCTATTACATATTATTAACAACCCATTTTCATTCATATCATAGCACATCCACTTATAACCCACACATCTCATACCATAGGCAAATTTGTGACGTTCCATAACAAAATCAAACCCTAAAGGTTTCCACATTCAATTACCATAACAAATATCATCGTATCATCAAACCATCACACATAACACCAATCCAAATAGATTATACCACTCATACAATTAACATATAATCATACAAGGTTATCCATCCATATAATAATATTCAGTTCTTGTTCAAAGTACAAGCCATTCATAACTCATACACGAGTACATATCATTCAATCATACATCATTCTCATATCATAACCAATTCATATGCATTCATTTTCCTTGCAAATCAATCACATGTATGCCAAATGAATGCAAGTGCAATGCTAATGCATTGTCCACACATATATACCCCAGGGTCTAAAATCATCGGGTCTAGCCCGGCATCAAATCATCAAGCTCTTGCTCGGCATCAAATCATCGGGACTGGCCCAGAATTAATTCACATTTGGGCTAATCCCCAATTTCTCTCACAATCGGGCTAATCCTCCATTTAATCATAATCCATCGGGCCTTGCCCGGCATCGATCCCTCGCTCGGTATAAACATAACACTAAGAGACAAACTCTTGTGTTCTCAAACATCTTGGGCTAATCCCCCATTTTATCGTATGTGAGCCATATGCTCCTTTTCCTCGATGCATGAACATACACATGTTCATGCCAACGCAATCTGATCTATATGTATGCAACTCCCTGCTTATCTTCTCAATTTCTCTAAAAAAACACGTGCACATGATTGTTCCACAATCAATCCATATCACTCATAAACCAACATATTCATACAGCCATCTCGTGGTATAATCAACATACAACATTTTGCTACTCAAAGAGAGCTCATCATATATCTCAATAGGAACATTCGCAACATGCACATGAATGCTCAACACAATTCATTAAATCATTCGTAAATTCCAAATGGAGGCCAGAACATTCAAAACATATCTTATTGCTAACGAGCATTCACAAGTCATTCAACATACTATTCACCATACATGGTCACACATACCATACACCATTTGTTACAAGCTTCACACTTATGATCATTTAACATATTACCAATAACACACGCTCATAAGCACTACTTACAACATACACATATACATTCAAGCCACATTCGTTATAAGCTTTGTACTTGGAAACATACCACACATCACATTCATAACATGCCATACAAGTTACTTATAATTCAACTTTACACCTTCCATGCAATCTTATCAATATTGAGTTTGTAACATACCAAGTACATCTTACACTCATCCAACAAGCATTCTATGCAAATTTCCAAGAATCATATAAAAGACATAAGCCATTGAAGTGTTTTATTTATCTAAATTTGTTATCATTTCAACCAAACTAACCATTATTCATAAAAAGGATAATCATACAATATAAACATCCCATAGTAAGCGTCAAAGAACACTTACCTCACGTTCCTGCAGACTCGATTCGGCGCAAACCTCCGATTCGGGTTCCGTTTGTCGCCTCCTATACAAAATGTATCACATTCCATGTCATAAACATTATTCTATACTTAATTTCTCATTTACCTAGCAATTTCCTCCCAATCCCAAAATTTCTCTATAAATCCTAATTCCTTAAATCTCTTCAAATGTTATGTTTTAAGGTTAAAGGTTTATGGAATCATGAACTACAATAAAAACCCATAAAACCCTACTAAATGCAGCTAATTTCATTCACATTTCAGCCTTGAATCATAAATTCTTACCTCTTTCTCGAAACTCAAAACCCTATGTTGAGGAAAGATGGATTTGAGGCTCAATTCACTGTTAATCTGCTGCTAAGATGATGTTTGCTGGTAGGTTATGTGTTTCGGAAGGCTTAGGAATGAGTTTAGGAAGTTGGGAGAGTGTTTGAGGAGTTTGGGGTTGTTTTTGCTCCGTTTATGGCTGTTCTCGACCTTTTAATGACCTGTCCAGACCCTCGTTAACGTACGTTATTTTGCCAATTAACGTACGTTAGTAAAAATGAAATTTTGGCAACTAGAGAAGAAATAACGTACGTTATTTTACCATAATAATACGTTATTCATCTCTGCTCAAGAATAACGTATGTTTAGGTGCATGTAACATACGTTATTTTGTCATTTTCAGCACCACTTTGCGATTTCTACCCTCTTTCGATTCCCGGTCTATAGATCCTTATGTATACATAATCACAACTTATTTTAAACATTATATCAACTTATTTAACATCAATTAACATGAATTAACACATATATCAAGATCAAATCCAACCATCATACACAACAACTTGTACGTCCTCTATCCTTTTCATTTTCAAATCTCACAACTTAACTTCCACAATACTTATGCTCATGTATCTATATCACGTTCCGACATCATCACACATGAATTAAACATAAATCAATGTTGAATTAGACCATATTTAACATCTAAACATAATACCATAATACACTTAATTCATCATCTTATTTTATTATCGTTCCACTCATTTACCAACAATGCACAACTAGAATCCATCACATAACTTTCAAGGCCTTTCACACAAATTCAAAATCTTTCACTCTCAACCAATTATACCTTATTTCATCATGTACATGTTCATTCAAAGATATGGGCATTCATTACCTTGCTTTCAACCACAGCTTACACAACTTCCTCGGCACATGCGAGAAATCAAACAACGTGCACACACATATTTCAATCTTATTCATAATTATTATTTTCAATTTAAATAAACTAATTTTTTAGGCCTTACATTATGTGTCTAACGACCATAAACATAAGAAAAAGGTATAAAAGACTGAAGATAACTGCTGGAAAGTACACTACGACACTAGAAACACATAAGACTAACTTGTAAACAAAATTTATAGTATTTGGCAAGCATTTGGGCAAAAACCAAAAGTTCAATATTTGAAGCTTCAGAGAAGCTATTTGTAATTTCTTAGAATAGCTTGTGAGTGTCCATTTGTTGAGGATAGAAAGTGATCATTGTAATAGAGTTCTTACTTTTCTTGAAAGTGAATTTGTAAGAGAAAAATATTAGTTGAAGTTTGCAAATCCTTAGTAGAGGTACTAAGGTAGTGGAGTAGGCAAGGTTGTGCTGAACCACTCTAAATTCTCGTGTTATTTTCTCTCCCTCAACTCTTTACTTTACCAATTTGCATTAATTCAGCAAGAACGAAGAAAAGTGCATGGTTCAAGATTCAACCCCCTTCTCTTGAATCCTACATCCTCGAGAGTGGGTAATCCCTTCACTTCTTTTATACTCTTTAACATGAGCTAATGTATACCTAATCTTATCCATACTTATTACCTTTTTACGGGCACGTTAGGTATATGTCAAAGTATAAAAAAATTCATCTAGATTTTCATAGAAATTTTAGGTCTAAATACTCTTATGTAAGACTTATACATGAGAACTACTTATTACTTAGGACCATGTAGTTGTTCTCGTTGGCAGATCTAACCAAATACCATGTCCTCAACATGTATCCATAATTTCTAAATGCATCCCATGTCGTTGTGTCTCGTAAGACAGAACCCATTAAATCAGAAAGAGAATGTTAGTCTTAATTCATCTACTATTCCTTATATAGTAGTGACCGACTAGGATGTTTAGAAAGAAATCTCTCTCTTCAAAAGTCCTAAAAGCATACGCATCACATATGCCAACTTAAGCATTGAGATACTCAATCATGGAATTCTATTCTTTCTAAGAGCACAAGTAACATAGAAAGATAGAACGGATTGACTTAACTATGAATGTAATTAGACAATACATGGGATACTAAATGTGATGCCAATTTTTGAAAAACTCATTTTTGAATAAATACAATTTTTAACACTATTATTTTTTTTCTTTAAAACAAACTAGTATGCAAGAGAGAGAAAATAGACAAATGGTTTTCAAACATGTTAATACAAATCATTCCTCAACTATAGTTTGAAATGCAGAATATGTGGAAATACATTTAGAATGATATGTATATAAAACCCGTCTATGCTAATGTATGCACAAATATATAAGCATATACAACAACTCAAACAAGTAGGAGCTCGACCTTCAGTATCACACCACTCAGCCTCACCGATCACGTAGTCCCGTCCCTGATACCTGTCACTCTGGACACAAATTAATAGCCAACGTAGGTGAGTATATAAAATATACTCTGTAAGTGATCCCCTAGTGTTATCAAAGCTGGGGTGTAGGGGAGTCCTCGGCCTCCACGGTCTATCCTCCTTAATGGCTCACCATAGCCATGCCACAAACAAGTTATACATATGTTTTATGCCTTAGAAATTCATCCTAAATCATTCTCTCACTTTAGATATTCATTAGCACATTATTAGGGCCAAATTTGGGTTTCTGCACAAAAATAATGTAGGTTTGGTGAGCCCTAACGTACGTTATTCATCAACAGGCAAAACCACAATTCCAAGTGAAGAATAACGTAGGTCAACTTGTAATTAACATAGCTTTAAGTTCATTAACGTACGTTATCCTCCCTAATAACGTACGTTAATGGCTTTCAGCAGCATTCTGCCCATCATTCGTGTTATGTATCATACATGCACATCTTTACTAACACTTAGCACATTAATCCATCTTTCTAAGAACTCATTCCTAAGACACAACTATTGTCCATTTTATACTTGATTAACATACTTTATCAAGATCAATTCAAACCTTTCCAAGCATCAACTTACACATCATTCATGCTTTCTATGATTTATACTCCTATCCATAACACACCACAATACTCATATTCATTTATACACATCATACTTCAAGTCTTCAACTCCTTTTAAACACATATGTCAAATCATTTAGCTTATGTTCATTTTCCAACCATTGTTTTACATTCAACCATATCAACCTATGTGATCATTCATACTTCAAGTATTCCCATATACATTCATTCAACAACAAGGCAACACTATACCATCAAGTCCTAAACAATTCAACCTAACCACTACATAACCAAGCCATATAGTTTTACATTCTACCATCATAACACATATCACATTCTTTAAGGAGCATACATCCCATTACCATCACTCCAAACAATAAATTATCACAACTCTAACATGTACCATTTTTTTATAAAACACATAACATGTTCCCATTCCATCAATCTTATCATTTTATCATTCAAACCACCACACATAACATTAATCCAAATAAGTCATACAACTCATACAACTTACATATAACCATCCAAGATTATATCCATCTGTATAATTCATTTAATAACACTCATATCTTGCTCAAGTACAAGCCATTCATAAACTCATACAAAAGTCCACATCATCAAATCACAAATTATGCTTATATCATAACCAAACTCAT
>CANYCX011038194.1:0-12623 GCA_948193385.1 Breynia disticha f. nivosa | reverse complement strand
AATCTAAAACACAGGAACCAAATCAAGAAACTCCTAAGAAACTAGTGTTTCTTAGAGAATATAAGCCTCACATTCCCTACCCAGCTAGGCTTAGACAGAGGGATTAGATTGAGAAAGCATAAAATAAATTATCAAATGACTCGCCCAATATAAAATCTTTGGTGCAGGAACTGAAAAAGCACAAATAAATATGAACAAACTGATAAGTGAAAGCAAAAGGGGAAGACCTCAACAAGGAGAATTTAAAAGAAGACAACTCTCACATTGTTTACATAAATTACGAAAAAAGCTGAATGATATAGGTAATTTTAATATTCCTTGTACTATTGGTAATTTGACTATAAAGAACTCTCTTGCAGATTTAGGCATTAGAGTAAATTTAATATCATATCTGTTGTTTAAGTGCCTAAACTTAGGAGAGTTTAAGAAGACAGAACTGACACTGCAGCTGGCAAACAAGTCATTTATACATCAACTTGGTATTATCAAGGACAAAACAATTAAAGTTGGCCATTTTATTTACAGAATTGATTTTATCATAATTGATATATGTGAGGATGAAGAAATGCCTATAATTCTTGGTAGGTAATTCTTGGCTACAACAAGGACACTTATTAATTTTAGTAACGGTTAGATTGTGTTAAGAATGCAGAATAATGAAATAATCTTGTGTAATTCAGGTGTGGAAAACAAGACTGTTGAGAATAATGATAATTTATACTTTAATGTTAATGCAGTCAAACTTGTATTTCCAAATTTTATACAGGTAATTATTACAAGAAACAACCGCCATTACCAAGTATGAAAAAACAAGTTATATAGTTGAAAATGGTGACACTAATAGTAACTAGTCAGAGTTACAAAGACTATGGGGGAATCCGTGAAGAGGAGATAAAAACACTAGACATTAGGCTCTCAAGAAAGACTAGAAAAACACCACTTTAGTATGCAAAGGTAAATCAGGATCGAGGGTGAAACAGATAGTAATTTGACCACGTCTAGCCAATGACGTAAAAGAAATGCTTGTTGGGAGGCAACCCAATGTTTTAAGTTTATTCATTTTATTTTTTATCTTATTTTGATTTGTTTTGTTTTATTTTTTTTATTATTTTTGTTTTTATTTTTTAGTTTGATTTAATTTCTTTATTCTTTTTATTTTGGTATTTTTTTGTTTGTTTCATTTTTTTAGGATAATCATGTTTATTCTCCTTGGACCAATATGAAGCTCGAACATTAAGTTCACAAGCTTAAATCTTGGCAAATGAGATAAAACCAAAGAAGTCCACTTCTTGTCTCTTTAATCTTACCCATTTCTTATTCATTTGCAGAATACTATTTAAATTTATTTTATGCATTGAGGATAATGCATGATTTAAGTGTGGGGGTAAGGGTCACATTTTATTAACCATTTATTAAGGCGTAATTGTAGGACCAATTTTTCGATTTTAAGTATATTTATTGGATTTTACTTGGAATACAATTTATACAGTTGTTGTTTCATTAGTTGAATTAAAATGAATGATCAGAATATACGAGTTGCAGGTTAATGCGGTTAAGTAGGCTTGGTCATTTATAAGGTTTGTCCAGTAAGATCTAAAATGTAATATAATAGTATATATTGTTGTTAATGATAGCTAAACAACACAGAAATTTTAATCCTAGGAGCTCAAGTGAGATGATATGGATCTCTCTGAGCTTAAGCAAGGTTGGGAATGTTCTCCCTTGTGAATGCAATAGCTTTAAATAGGACTAAAGTTGACCTTCATAGAATCATTCAAAGCTCAAGCTGAGGACATGTATATTGGACTTATACATGTGTTCGATAACTACTCAACTGTCTTTGACATGAGTATTGCTGAACAAAAAAGAAAAAAATGAAAAATAAATAAGTTTAAGAATAAAAATAAACTCGATAGTCAAATTTTCAATATATTGTGTGAAGTGTCCTGTAATTGGTAAAGACAACATTTAAACTTAGAGTGCACTAAATAGAGATTAAGAATTCTTATAAGATAAATTGAGAAATTGATTGGACTTATTTTTCTATATTGATTTGTTGCTTTTTTAGGATGGTTTGAAATGATGGTTTCATAAATGAGACTACAACTGTTTATTGCGTGTTTCTTTTGGAGTTTGGCAGTTTTATTCTGCGTTGAAATAAGCTCTATATTATTGCTAAAATATTTGCTTGATTAATGTGATTCCTGTTTTTGTTCTATTTTGCTTGTCAAGCAAAGACTCAAGTGTAGAGTTGTTTGATAAACACTCTCATATATTTATTTTAAGATATAAATTTCTAATTTTTGCGTGTATTTTGAGAATTTATCATTAAAAACAGTTTATTTATCCATTTTTGCTCATTTACAGGTTAGGTAATGACTCAGGACAATTTATGGACAAAAATTGCACGAAACAGATCAAAACGGGAAGAAATCGACGAAGCTGGAGCACTACATGGTCAAGTCGTGTAGTACATAGACAAAGAACAGAGGAGTACATGGACACAGTAGTCCATGTACTGTTCCATATAAATCACACAGAGGGAAAGTCTATACACGAATATAGTGCATAAAGTACACAGACAGACCCACGTCCGTGTACTTGGGTGACTTTCTGACTCTATGGGTTTTTTATGAGGAAAATGACAAAAATATATAAGGGTGTTTAACCCTAGCCACCTTTCACAACACACCACCAGCCACCATCATTCTCTCATCATCATCCATCAATTTTTAAAGAGAGAAACTCAATTTTCTAAAGGCCAAGCGATGAAGAACATGATTTGAAATAAAGAGCAGAGAAGATTAAGAAGCAGACAAGTCATCTATCGCAGAATCATTATGGTTTTTTTGCGGTTAACCAGTTATCTTCTATCTTTTCTGTTAATTTTTCCTTAATTATGAACAAAATTCCTTAAGACACTTAGGTTGAGATGAGCCATTGTTTGTTTAATTAGAGATTCGATTTTTAGTTTTATTGTTGAGATGTTTATTGATTGGGATTTAATTATGAATTATTTTTATCATTGTTGATTGCTTGAATAGGCACTTATAATTAACATATTGATTCGTATAGGGCTAATCGAGAGATTGAATATACGATAGATCACTCATAATTAAAATAAGTTGAATGCAAATCTAGAGATAAATCGATATAAATCCTCTGGATTAAGGTCAAACTTAATAAGAGTAAGCCCCATTGAGCCTCACCCAATCTAGCTAAACTTGTATCTTGATTCGATCTCATACCACTTGAAATTTCTCCTCTTTCTAACCTATAAATGGTCTAACTGTGATGCTTTTGTTGTAGAGCATCTTTTCTTTTACAAGAAGCACAAAATATTGAAAATTATAGCTACATAATATAAAATTGACTAATAACATGAACTCTTCTGCAACAGATACAACTACCAATTGAAGTTGGTGAGCGAAACAGTGAACATACCAAACACAATTATTTTCATTCAAAATTAGTGATTTCAAACCATTAAGCTTACCACACATATTAGAAGCACCATCATATCCCTATCCTCTAACTTTTTAACAGTGATAATCCATAATTGGTCATAAAATTGTCCGTAACATCCTTTAAAGGCTAAGCAGAAGTGTCACGAACATGTATTACTCCAACAAAATACTCAACCACTTCCCCAAAATTATTAACATACCTTAAAACAAATGTCATTTATTCCTTTACTGAGATAGCTCTAGCACTATCTATTAATATGTCAAAACACCGCTCTCTAACATCATTCATCATAAATGATGTTGTCTTGGCTGCACATGCACTTATAATATCTTTTTGAATTTTAGATGAAGTGAGTTGATTATTTTCCAATGCATTTTTTAAAATAACCTTTGCAACTTCAAGACAACACTCACTATATCACTCAAGAATTTTAAGGAAATTACCTTTGTAACTTGAGCTTTCATATTCATAATTTTCCTAAAAAAGGTAATCAATTTCTAAGAAGCAATATACTCATATCCACACTTGTATTTAATCTAGTGCAATAAACTTTATCCGAGTTTGTTTTTCCACTTGACATACTATGGATGATAGTTTGTCTTTAATCTTTGAAACTAAAATATTGCATTTGACAGCTACTATCAAGATGGCTTAGAGCTCCAACATGTTCTTTAAATCTTTCTGTTGTTTTTTCCAATTGTAAATATCCTTTCTGGTATAAACTTTATTTCTTTCCTTTCAAACATAGAAATAAAAAACAATATATGGCATCTCTAGATCACTATACTCTAACCATGGGTATGTTTTGAACCAACATTTCTGACATTGTCTACTTTTTGTTTCCAACTAAGGGCATAGGATAACTCTCTAACATTGGTTGACACGGACCTTTTAAAATGTAATGTCTCCTAATTTTGTCTCGAATTTTAATATCATATTCTTTTATTGGTTTTCTAAGTGTTGAATCTCCAACAATGTCATCATCATTCAATTTACAATCCTCCAATCGAACTCTTTTATTACTCAAATCATCACTGCCATTATTTTCACAACCATCAATATTTTCATCGCCTACTAAATTAATATTTGGAATCATTCCACAGTGCTTTCACTTTTACAAAAAACCTCAAAATATCTAACCTATCCATAATAACACAATAAAAATAAACAATTAAATGTCATTAATTCTTATAATTAAAAAAAATTCACAATATTAATTAAGTCGATTGAGAAGTGTACATAAACCAATTGCTAATCAAGTTCATTCAAAATTTTTTAATTGCACGTGAATATACTATGACTTAACACATGACATGTCATACTTTTGCATTTTACAATTTACAAATTAGTGAATCACACTATGTGTTTTTCTTATAGAAACCATACCTTGGCACTGCGGCAGTGCGATCGGAAGAAAGATGGTGACAACTTGGAAGGCAGTGGATGACTGCTGGAGACTCTGAATGGTGAGTGGCCAGGCGATAAATGATAAGAGGGGCAATGAGCTTGCCATTGTTTGTTCTTTCGCTTCTATTTTGCTCGATAGACTCTAAGTAGTATTAGGTTTAAGTAATTTTTTTTAAAAAATGTGACCAAACGACGTCATTTAGCCTCGGTTAAAAACTTTTAAACCATGTGAAAAGGACATTGTTTTGACCCCAATTTTTTTAAAAAATTAAACCCAGGATCAAAATGATGTCATTTTATCCCTAGGTTTTGTCAAAAAATAAAACATAAATAGGGCGAAACAATTTTGTTTTTCCCCTCTTCTTAAAATTTAAAAAACAGTAACCTTCATCTCCTTTCTCTATCGTCGACGTCTTCTACAGCTCCTCCAAGTCCAGCCTTAAATCCTCCGTCATACTCCACGGCTCTACCATATCCTTTGTGCCTTGTAACATCATCCAACCTTGTTGGTGCATCACCACTACACCTAGGCTAGTGAGCATACCAAATTAACCATGGAAGATATAACCCCAAATTTTATGGGTTCTGTTGGTGCTGATAAGGGCACGTGAAACATCCTAAACTAATTACCCTATTAATCATGTAATTGGCATTTTAATTAATTGGTATTGACTGTATATTTTAAAATCCTTTCTTATAACATTATTTCATATTAGTTTATTTAACACTTGTAGCCTCAAACATGATTTATACTAGTGCAACACAACCCATGGGCATGGCCCCGTGCTCACTAGCTCGATTCGTGTGTACTTATAACACACTAACCTAATTATAATACACAACATGTATGGATAAGCTGATTATGAAAATAATATTGTAGAATGATAACAGAAACTGATAAACAATCTGTGATGAGTTCTCAATCAACTGTAATTAGTATGACTTTCATAATAAACTAGTCCTCAAGAGGCACTATCAAATATCTATAATACATCTATTGATTTTGTGAACAAATACTAGTTGTAAATCATGTCTAATTCAACTTTTACATACATTTAACAGACGATTCATACAAACATATTATCACTATTGCCAATTTATTCATCATATAAACATCCATAATAATGTATAATATGCATATGTTTATATTCTAATAATATATAAACCCAGAGACAGAAAATTCCGAGCCAAGTTGTCCAATTACTACTTCTATATATCTTCTTTATCCCTAAAAATAAAATATACGTAAACACACCTTTATGAGTTACGAATTCGGTGAGTAATCAATATATTAATTGTTCAATATCATTTTTATTTCTAACATTCACTTTAATTATTTTACATTCATATACTTGAATATCACATATTTGATTGTATGTGTTCTGTCTAGAAAGGAGTCATTTCACTCTTTTACGTATTCCTTATGATTATTGTTTGCCTCTTTTAGAAGGGTGACAAACGTCGTCCTTTCCTAACAACAAAAGTGCGAACGACGTTAGAAAAATAAAATAAACCCGAGCATTCAAGGAATGTTACCGTTATTCCAAACAAAAAATAAATCAAATGTGCAAAAACATAAACTTTAATCAAATGATTGCTAATGAGAAACTAGGATGATCTTTCCTCAAGGGTCCTTGACTCATTGAACTCAAATCGTCAAATCAAAAATAATAAATAACAAGAAACTTAAAGATGACGACGATATGTAAAGAAAATACAAAAAAATAAAGCTTCGTCAATGGCTGCAAAAGTACTATAAATAAGAGCAAGGTTGTTGTCTGATGAGTGATGAATGATTTTTTCTCTTTGTTCCATTCCACGATATTTATAGGGTTTGTGGCAGAGTTGTCGTCCTTGGCAGCAAACTAATTTCCTTGAGCGGAAGATACTTTCCTTTGGCGTTCATTAGATATCCTGTCATAAAATAAATATTTCCTTGATTTGATTCCAATGAATATTTTGTAATTAGTCTCTTTCCTTAATTCCTACGAGACTGCATAACAGACCCGGGTTTGCGCACTTAAGCTCTCGCTTGAATCGACCCGTTAACATAAATTATTTTAAGCCCAAAGAATTGCCCCCAACATTAAGAGGATTAATGGTATATTAACGTTCTTGATTTTGCTTCCTTCACCACTCAGACTCAATATAAGGCTCGAAGTCCAACTTGAGGAATTGGACTATTGGTTTTACTTGAGGGAGTACATTAAGCACCCATCGAACTTGACTTGGGCCTATCTTCTGCGAGTCTACAGAAGTGTTACGAGTCAAGTGGTTCCAGATTATCTGCGTAACGAGGGTATTGACATTTTCAAATTAAAAAACTCATTGAGTCTCGGCCTTCGAATTCCCACGCAACAAACCATCACCCTGTTACCCCTACTCAAACTTCCTTTGCAAGCACCCCACACTTCAATTCTCAATTTAAAAACTCAAAACCTAACTCTCCCTATCCAAACACATGCACCCCTTCCTTCTCAAATCTGCAATAGCCCGCTAGCCCTCACCGTTCTCACTTTTGCAGCGCCGACCATCCCTCGTTGTCCGGTAACCGTGCACAAGACCTCGACGCATGACCATCGCGCGAGAACCCTCATACCGAGTCACAACCGCGCGCCTCTATTATGCCTTTATGTACCGACCCTCGCGCCTCTCCACTTGGCACTTGTAAAGACGACCCAACCGCCCTCTCACGACATCCAGCCGTCTTTACCACTAGTCTCTCATGCCAAGCAGCGTTCCTGCCTTTCTTACGAGGCTCACGAGCGACTCCCCAGAGGAGAAACTAATCCATTGTAGCCCGCCTCTTCAACAGGCCACTTTCATATTTCAAGGGAGTTCGTGTTTCTTCAACTCTCATAATCCATTTTCCTTATGCAGGGTCTCAAATAAGCATTCATACATTTCCTTACGTGATTAACCGGCCAAAGGCCAAGGTTAAACTTTGGGTTCTTGTTGTAGGTTTTAGTAGAGTATATAATAGAGGATCTAGAAGGTTGTACTTTAATTTTGAAATGTATGAAGGTAGGGTTGTAGGTTGGTTGCTTGAGCTTGTTACATTGTTTTATACACTTTGTAGGTTTTGAGTTCTCCAATTATCGAGGAAACTCTGTTGAATTTTTAACAATGTCTTCTTCAGGTTCCAAATCTGTTCGTGATCAAGAACCAATGCCTGATTCATCTCTACCAATGGCACAGGTAATAGCCTAATAGAGAAACCTTTCTTCCATCTTTCTGTCCTTTGATCATTACTATCCTTTTTTCTCTAGGAAACGGTCGAGTTAGTGGCCACACCCTCAGAGGGCCAACCTTCATCTTTGCCCGACTGTGCCATAATTGCTTCGACCATGGCCTTCATGCCAATATCTCATCCTTTCCCTCTAACAAGAGGAGAATGCTTACCCACCAAAATGGACAACTTAGCCAAACCAAGCTGCCAACGTTGCTAGACACCCGTGATTGAGCAGTATATCGATTGGGCTGATAAGATGATTGCGTAGTTCTGCCCTTTGTGGGTTTCTATTGGTATAGGGAACTTTGTTGATCTCACTACAAAGTTGTCCAAGGTCCACTCCCATAGGGTGGCTGATGCTCTAAAGTTCTAGAGTCACGGATGCAGTGCCTTCCTATTCCTACATGGCCCTATGTCCATTATACTACTGGACATAGTGGCCATTACTAGTCTCTACCCTAAAGTTTTAAGGTTCAGTGCCTCATTTCCCCTCCAAGGACTTTGACAAATCTCCCTTCGCTCTGGCTATCGAGCATTTGCACAGGGCCAGTACTTTTACCTCGATGAGTATCCTAATTATTCGTGCCTTCTCTACGCACATCTCTTTGCAAATGCTTTAGTGTTTTTTTAGGTTATCTCCACAGGGATGAGTCTCCCTGAGCTCTACTAAGAACACTTTGCTTTCCTCTGGCATTTAGTATGTCGTTTTTTGACAAGGAATTTCAGTGGGCGCATGTCGAAGCAGACTGTCCTCTGGTTTACACCATGTTATCTGGAGTCGATATATCATGGGCAATGATTCTCTTAGCCTAATTATACCTTTAAGCTTCTTTTACTACTTTAAAGCAGCCACTCAACACATTTCTAGAGACTTCTTGGCTTCTACAACCTTTGCTATTTTTGTATTTCCACTGTTTTTTTGATCCAGAAATGCCCCTAGTCAGTAAGGCTGGCACTGGCCTTTCAATAGTAGACTATGACTATTTATTCGAGCCTAGATCTATGGAAGGCTATTTTTGGTGGCTCTCTACTGAGGACGCCCCCATGTTCCTCTTCCATTGATAAATAGGGCCCTTCTTCCTTGCAAAGTTTTTCCTGGGGTGCTTCAGAGCTAAGTATGTCATGCTAGCATTTATTCACCCAGTCGCATTATTACCTGGCCGGTTCCCTCCGTACATCGAAGGGTTCCACCAATGCTTTGGGTATTGCCTCGATTTTCTATTCTCCCCATATTTTATGCGAGCAGTTTAGGTTGGTTCAAGGCCTCCCTGGGGATGCCACTCTCCACCTTCCTGTGAAGGATGCATATGACCAAGGCAAGGCACAAGCCCATTACCAGTGGTTAGCAGGAAGCATTCTAGGCACATATTCTTGTCCCATTATTAGCATAACATCAGACACTGTGGACCTTTGGGCTTCTTTCCAGCTCTGGTGCTCTAAGACCTTCCTAAAGATTATAGGTGCTTCCCTTCTTGCCTCATACATTTTCCTTACAATATATATAGTCTCACTAGCCCTTTTCTTAGAACTCTGTAGGTGAGGACAAAACTCCAGTGGCCATTAGCGTTCCCTTAGAAGAAGATAGTCTAGGTAAACTAAAACACTCTGAGCTTCTTATGCATGATTTGGTATGATTTTATCATTCTGACACTCCTTTGGCAGCTCCAACCCTGAAGCACAAGGCCCCTGCCAATTCATCCTCACTACCGAAGGCCCAAAAATCTAATTGGATAGCTTTTAGTGCGGGTGTTTGGACGGTTTCCTCTGTCCCTATTTCAGTTGACCTTGACCCAGAGGACTCAGAGGGCTCTCCGACTCATATTGCAAGTGCTCCAATTCCACCAGCCTCGACTTCTCGTTCTGCCGCTTGTTCCTGGCATACAGAAATGTTGGCTGAACTGGATCGGGTGCTTGTCGACATCATTGAGGATTCTCTGCAGCGCTCACCTGAGGTTGTTGTTCACAAAGAAACAGAGAAATAAGGTAGATGCTCTTGTGTCCTAGGACTAGACGGATCCACTGGCCACTATCAACTTATAAAGCATGCTCCCTTCTCCTCTTCAACCTTCCCTTGGGGAAATTTTTGAGGAGGACATTGTTGCAGCTAAAGGTGTCCTTTGACAAATCTATGACCAAGGATTTCCTCCGTGACTCTTGAGATGGCTTAATCAGTTGCAGATGTCATTGATGTGTGCTTCTGCATTCTGATCTGACCATCACGTAGAACTTCTCACTATGGACTTTGCATAACCAAATTACAATTCTGTCCCAGGATTTCACTTCTGTAGTATCAGGGAAGAATAAAGTGGCAGCCAAATGTCTCAATTCCAATACCTAAGCAATGTTTATGAAGCTTAATGCTAGAAGCTTCAAGATATTACCTCTGACTTTCCTACGCAACGGGCAGTTATTGACGAACACCTGGCTACTATGGATCGCTGGAGGGAGGAGATCCATAGTCTAGAGGAGAAGCTATCAGAGATGGATTCTACTGTTGCGGCTGGATTGGGATCTTTATATGGACCAACTCGGCACTTGAACGAAGCACGCTCCACCACTACCGAGGAAGGTGAGAAACTTTGCAGTCTTCTCCTTAATATTTCAGCGTGTTTGGGACAGCTTTAAGAGTTGGAGGATATCTTACAAGGCTATCTTCTACAATGGAGTGAGGAGGTGTAGGCAGCCCTACAACCTTTCCTGTGACCCGTTTCTTTATTCGTGTATTTGCAAGGCCTTATCATTTTGTAAACATTGAACGCTGGTTGGTGTTAGCCTATAGCGCACCACATATTGCACTCTTTAACACTAAACCGTAACTGAATCTGAATTTATATTTTGTTGTAGCAAAGCGGTCGGAGGCCAGCTTTCCTTAATGATTTGTGACTGCATGTTGTATTGGTTAAAATGCTTATCTACAGGTTACAAGTTGTTGATTGTTATGTCATAGCTTAATTATGCACAATGGCCTGAGGACTTGTAACGCCCCGAAAATTTCATAAATTAAATATTTATAAAAAAATAAATTAATTTAAATTAATTAAAAGAAGATTGTATTACAAAAAATAAAATTTTGGCGTAAGGAATTTATTTAATTGGAGAAGAGGCACAATTTAATCTAATTAAATTAGATATTATTGTTATTCTCAAATTATTTTAGTCTTATTATAAATAATTATTCTATATATGTAAAATAAGGTGATAGTGGAAATCAGAAGTAAAAAAATTGATATCATTATATTCTTCCACTTATGCCAAAGTAAGGAATCTTTATATACTTTAAATTACTTTTGAAAAAAGGCATATACATTTGTGTGCCGCAATTTGGTCATTGAATGGAATTGATGGCATAAAGTTTTATAAAAAAAATATAATTGTGTCAATGGAAGGAAAACTAACCCTAAAAATCCCTTCATAAAATCCTAAATCTATTTTTCTTGCTCCAAAAAGAAACATACCAGCCGCCTCCTTCCCACATATCTCCCTCTCCAAATCTCTCTCTGTCGACTCTCTCTCTCTCTCGCATCTCTTCCTCTTTGATTTGCCGACCACTCTCTCTCGACCTCGCTCTCTTCCTCCTCTCTTGGCCGACTGATCAACCTTCCTCCACGCCACCCACCTCTAGTTCTTCTTCCTGTCGGCCGTCCTCCACTGCCGCAAATTGTCTTTTCCTCCCTCGGTTTCCCCTTCTGCGATCTTCCATTTGTCGACTGATTCTTTTTCCTCTCAGAATCGTCGGATATCTCCGCCGGCCGCCAGCCGCCGAACTTCCTTCCTCCTCCACGACGCGCACATCCAGCCACGCCACCACCGACCATGGTGTTCTGTTTTAATATATATATAACAGAAAATCATATTTATTAAAAAGGTGGAGGAACATCGTTATTTTAAAGATCGGTATAATTAAAATCAGTTTTATACAAAATAGAAAAATTAATACGATTGGATTGGGTTGTGTTTTGTTGACAAGTTGCGTGGAGTAGGGAGACTGGAATAGAACGGGTTATGCCGGAATTTTTAATTTCTGGTGGGTATAATTAATATCGAAATTTTTGCTTAAGGGGGTTAATTGAAAATAATATTAGAATTAATTTAAGTTTTATAAAAAGTAAGCGTGGTGGATCTAGAAAAATAATCGCTGAAAAGTCATAATTTAAATGAGAATTTATTTCCATATTTCGGTTAATTATTGGTTGAATATAAATTAATTAAGATTGTAATAGTTAAAGGTTATAAATTAAGTTTTAAGAAATAAATAAGTAAATATTTAATTAATAACAATATTTATATGTTTAAATCGTATAGGAGGAATTATACGACTATTGAATTGGTGTTGATTTTTCACGCATAACGAGATAAGTGATTCTACACTTATGTTTTGGATTTATATAAGTGGTTATAATGCTCTTTTAGTTATATTAACATATGTTGATATATAATTGATTTATAATTAATTAAAATATCATTTTAGCTATATTGACATATGTCAATATGTGGTTGATTTACAAATATTAAATTC
>CANYCX011038126.1:0-10388 GCA_948193385.1 Breynia disticha f. nivosa | reverse complement strand
CAATCTCATTTTGCATTTAATGCCTGTCATATTCGACATTGGCAGGGATTGAAGAGGACACTTAAGCTCTTGTTGACTGATGCCCAAGGAACCGGTGAACCAAGGTGGTTGTGCACTGAAGTTGATTTGTGAAAAGATGCCAAACATGGCATATGGAACATTGAATGAATATATGTGTTTGAGCAAGTTATATTTGAAATAAGGTCAAATGAATTTCTTTTCTTATATAATTTATTTAGTTGAAATTATTATTTCTTATGAGAAATCTTTTAATTAAACTCACATATATATATATATATATATGTATGATTTCAATTGATTAATGAAATGTGTATGTTTTAAATTGAACATGTACAAAAAGATATTATTTTAAATAAAAATTTATATTCTATAAAAATAAAAAAAGATTTTCAAGTTTGATTACCATTTCTTGATGGAGAAATAATAAAATACATATGAAAATGTTAGTCAAATTTGGGGGTCACAGTGTGGGTAGTTTTGATGGAACTTGATGGCAATTGTGTTTATGGTCTTGAAAGAAATGGTGTGTGTGATATTGTGGTATGAGTATGATAACAAATTGAGTGGGTTGATGTTTAAATGTTTAAGAAGGTTGGTTTTTAATTGATTGTGAGTGGTTGAAAATGAAATTAAAAAGGAAACGATAAATGAATGTTGATTATGTGCTTGATTATGTGGTTTTGGATTGTTGATTCGATAATGTTGTGTGTGTATAACGACATATAAAATGGTTGGATGACAGGCTAAGAGATTGGGAGGTTCTGAGTATAAATGATCCTATGTTTGTGTATGATGGAATTGTGACCTAATGGCCTAATGTGGATGATAAACATGTTTAAAATGATTAATGATGACGTTTAAGTGGTTAAGGTGAAGGAATAAGTGCTTGGATGGATGAATTAATGTGCTAAGTGTTGGTAAACTCGTGAATGTATGATATACAACTCGGAAATGGGCAGAATGGGTCTAAAGTGTGATTAACGTAGGTTATATTGTAAATAACGTTTGTTAATCCATGTAAAAATACGTTAATTTCCTTGAAACATACGTTATTCTTCACCTGGGATTGTATCTTTGCTTAAGGATGAATAACGTACGTTATTGATTGATAAACATACGTTAATTTAGTGCAGAAACCTTATTTTGGCCCGAATAATGTTATAATGACTATCTAAGGTACCCTAATGATTTAAAATGGGTTTCTTATTGAATAAACACCTAAAAGGGAATGTATAAACACATGTATGATTGTTGTGGCATGACTTTAGGGCGCCATTAGGGAGGATAGGCCGGGATGGCCGAGGACTCCCCTGCACCCCAGCATAGTAGTGACACTAAGGGACAACCTTACTGAGTATTAAAAATACTCACCTGTGTTTTTCTTGATTTTGTGCAGAGTGACAGGTATCAGGGACGGGACTACGTGATCGGTGAGGCTAGCAGTGCGATACTGAAGGTCGGGCTCCAGTTGTTAGAGTTGTTGCGAATGCTTTCCTATGTATGCATACATTAGCATGGATGGATTTTATATACATATCATTCTAAGTGTATTTCCACATCTTTCGCATTTCAAACTATTGTCGATATACGATTTGTATTTATGTTTTTAGAAATTATGATTTCAGGTTTACTCTTCTACAACTTATGTTTTAAAAAGAGAAAAAATAGGTGCAAAAATCAATTTTATTCAAAAAGGAACTTTGTAAAATTTGGCATCACAACATATATGAACACAAATGAACATCAATGAACACACATGAACATATATGAACATAACGCTTGGCAAGCTATGAACATATATGAACATAACCTTTGGAAAGCTATGAACATATATGAACATATATAAACACAAATGAACATTAATGGACACTCAAACTGTTCATTCCCTTTTTGGACGCATGGTAGTCACGATCGTGATTGCTTCAATCATGAACGTGACTCCCTCCATTTTCATCAATATGAGAGTCAAAAAGGTAGTCACGAACGTGACTGGTATGGGTCACGATCATGACTTGTCAAAACTTTAACAAAACCTTACAAAACCCATAAAACCCTATCCTAAAACCAATCACGATTGTGACTGAGGTCAGTCACGTTCGTGAGTGGTTGAAAACTCTCACGATTGCAGTTCAGAAAGCCAGTCACGTTCGTCACTGGGATCAGTCTCGTCCGTGACTGTTGCTCTGTCCCCATGCTTAGAAAAGTTTTCAACATTTCACCTATTTCCAACATTTCCCAAAACAACTCAAAACTTTTCAACATATATTCACACATAACCAAATCATATAATATATAATCAAACATAACCAAGTTATATAACATATTACCAACATAACCAAATAATATAACATGGAAACCTATCAAATTAATCCATGATATTCCCTACATCGTTCAATATGATTCAAAGAGCATTCACAAACATCCATTAGAAACATAAATGGGCTCACACTTAAACAACATTTTAAACACATAACAAGCATACACACACCATTACACTCTCAACATGAAGTCATCGATCCCACACTAACCTCATAACATTCATACACTTGGGATCATAGCAATTAATTCAATCAAACACTAATTATAGTCCGTACCACAATTTATAATAAGCACACTCAATAACCGCATAATCATTTCATGATCACATAAGCATAGTCATATCATAAGTTCATAAAGACACATCATATGCAATATGATAAATGCGAATGCATGTTATATAATGCATTCCAAAGGATGATCACCCGAGATCCCATTTAGTTTTAAATTTATGCCCTTACTTGGCCATAAATTTAATGTTTGCAAACATGCCTTATCGGTCGGGAGTATGTGGTTATAAATATGGATCCATAATAATCTTGTGCACTAAGCGCCTATAATTTGCACACTAAGTGCCCATAAATGTTGGCATGCTCGTACACACGTCTGTGCATCGAGCATTTTACCACTGTGCCTCAGTGTAGCATTTGTTATATACAACACGTATCTTTGTTTTGTGCACTAAGCACCCATAAATTGCACAATAAGTGCCCATAACCACTCCCTCATTATGCACACTAAGTGCCCTTTTATTTTATTAAATATTCTCCCCATGAGTCCAAATGCATGAATGCTAGGTGCATAAACCATGCAACTCAAATCATGCATAACAATTCACTCATCTTATGCTTTATGATCAAATGTACTCAACCTTTAACCATCAACAGTCTCAAGCACATCAATAACTTACTAAGCATAGCCATATAAGTATCACAGTCATCATAAATAAATTATGACTCATAAAAGTCCATCAACATAGCCATAAGGAACATCAATACATGTACATTAATATATATATATATATATACCCACAATTCAACTCTTATCAGTAAGACATATATTCACCATGGTTATACCAAATCAAGCAAACCACGTTCTTATGTCAAGATTAACATTTTCCCATTACAATCCCATCATTTTCTCATAAGGCTTACAAGCTCATACATGATCATATAAGATCATACTAACACACATGTTCCATCAATCACATTCCATATTCATAATGTACACATAATTCATCATATCACGTAAACATAAAAATATAACCACACACTCACAGACCCATCTCAATGAACCATTTTCTTATTCTTAAGCAACACTTAAGCATATCACATTAGTTTCCAAAATATCAAAAGAACATTCTTAGTACCCTCACCTCATCAATTGCATTTAAGCATAAGAAAGATACACACTCATTCACCTTTCAATAATCCACATATTCTTATCAAACAAACATAGCTACTTATACAATGAACCAATCATACAAGTACAATATATACGCAACATACTAATTATCAACAAAACCACCAATTCACATTCTAGCATACAATAGAAGGGACAGGTTGTGCTTGTGTTGCTTACCTTAGCAAAACATTTAATGACTCGGTTGCGATCCAAGTTTCGTATTAGCAATATCATAATTTCACATTAATAAACATTCATGAAATCATATAAAAAAGAAAGAATGCTCTATGATATGAATGATTACTTCCCTTTCTCTCCTTTCACAATTACCTTATTACCTAATATACTTCCTTAACCATCACATTTAATTCTTTCTACCAACCCTCAACCATCACATTTAATTCTTTCTACTAACCCTCATTAATGCTTTCCACAAATTTGTTTAGGTACAGTTTTATGATCCACACACTCTAGCATATACTGAACCTACTGCTCCCTACTTTTCCCCATCAAAATCCTTAACCAGCTTTCTTCCCTTATTTTTATGTCCATCACCATACAACACCCAATTAAATTGACATGAAAAACACTATCAATGAACTACAAGGAAACTTACCCAAGCAACAAAACATGAAAAAACTCTTGTCACGAAAAAGTGAAATTCGTCACATTTTAGGGTATTCTTTCAATCAATTATTTCAAGTCCCTAAACTATGATTTAAGACAAAATAAAGTTACTAATAGGTAGTATACATGATAAGCTTTCAAAGAGCTATCATTTGCTCAAATTGGAGCTCAAACGAAAGAGTTATATGGTCAGAAAACTAGGGTTCATTAAAAAAACGGGAATAGAGAAAATTGTATTAACACTTACTTTGATTTAGCTCTAAATAAAGCTTTGGAACCTCCTTTATTCAAGATTCCGTGTAGGTTGGCACGTAGAGAGAAAAATTTCGGTGGTGGAGAGCAAATATGGAAGAGAGAGTAGTTGTATGTGCGGTCATGGAGGAGTTAAGAAGAAGAGTTAATATTCAAGGTCAATTGGTTTGGGCAGTTATGCCCTTTTGGTTAGTTCCTTTGAAACCCTCTCCCCCGCTCAATTAAACTAATCCTGATTCTTATTTTCTTAAATTCTAAAAGCAAAAGATTTATTCTAAATTTTCCATATATTTATTTTAGATTTTAAATTAAATGTAAATTTTGGGGCGTTACACCCCGAGGTATATATGTGTGAAAATGCATTAACATTGCATTGACATTCATTATGCATACATGATATAAGTGGCTTAGAAATGAATGTATGTGGACTATTGGTATGAGATGAGTATTGTTTGTGATTGAGGAACAAGTGCTCTTGTATGAATTATATGGAATGAATATGATCCTATATGATTTTTGTGGAAATGATGAGAAATGAGTATGTAGTGGTGTTATTGTGAATGCTTGTATAACCTATTTGAACTTATGCTTATGGACTTTTGTTTTGGTTGGTGTTTTAATGATGATAATGAGGAATATGACAATGTGGTTAGAAATGATATGAATCATGTATATGTGTGTTGAATTGTTTTCGTATGCGTATGGACATTTAGATACTAAGTGGCCTGTGAATGAAAGTAATATGTTGTTCATATTCTAGGTGGAATATATGCATGTAGACTGATTAATGTTGCTTTGGGGTGAGAATTGAGGGTGTTGTATGATTCTCATGTGTGGTGATAGGACCAAATATACACATTTATTCCACTTATTGCTAGTTTATTTTTATGTCATTTTAGTAGATAAACCATGTGATTTCATAAGCTTATGTTCGTTTTGGTTTTATCTAGGCGCGATTAAGGAATGTGAAGATTTTTTCATGATTTGATGGAAAAAGAAGTCACATCTAGCGGGGCCATTTTAAAGGCATAAACGAATGAGTCACGAGCTTTAATCGGAGCTTAATTCATTGGCCAAATTAGACAATTTGATCATGTCAAGGCAAGCCAAGACATGTGGTGCAAATGATAGGTGTTTTGAGCTCTTAAGAGATGAAATTTTAGGGCAGCAATGTAGTCACGTTTGTAACATCCCGAAAAGTTTTCGCCTTAAAATTATGATAAATAAATGTTTAAACATCAATATATAATGGTTGATCAAAGGTTTATAGAAGGGTATGTGAAACCATGATGAAAAATGTTGAAAAATGCAGCCAGAATGCATTTTGAGCTAAATTAAATGGGAACCCACCTATAATGACGACCAGGAAACCGTTTCCATTGTAATTGAGTCAGAATGAAGGTTCGGCCATTAAAAACGACCATAGGCCATTTCCATAGGCCGTTCTGGGCGACCAGACTTCATTTTTAACCGACTTAACACACTTAAAATCAATTTAAACATTTCCTAACCTTCTCAAACATTCTCTGAAGTTTTAACACAACATCCTAAGGTTCCTAATCATTCCATCATCCTACAAACATCAAATCTTGCAATAATTCATCTCAAATCATAAGGTAAGGTTGTTAAGGGTTTGAATAATGGTTTCTTATGGTTTATAAGTTGAATTTGAAGAAGATGGAATGAATTCTAATGGTAATTAGTTACTGGAATTGATGGAGTTATAGAAAATAAACTAATATGGATGTTATATATGTGTTAAGGAAGGATTTAGGAAGAAGAGTTGATGGAAAAGTGTTAGAAACAAAGGTTGATTTAGGGTCTATATATGGTTTTGTTGAATTTGAGAAGGAAGGTTTAGAATTGATATGAGAAAGGTTAATTCATGATTTGTATATGGTTGATTTCGTACAGGAGGATCTGTACGACGACTGGGAGGCTGTTGAGCGAGTCTTGGTTTTATTTTGCTTGTTTTCGAGGTAAGTGTTCTTACGCTTACTTAATTAGTTCGTAATTAATTAATAATTACGTTGATTAAGCAAAGTATAGCAAAGACGCTTATAATGGATTGCTGAGTTGCTAGATGAACCTTAATGAATCTGAGATGTTTGTTTTTTAGATTGATATTGGAAATGATATGAGTTATATTTGATTGGTATGAATGATAACTGTGTGGTATGATTGAATCGTACATTGAATGAATACCTGTGTGGTATTATCTGATTTGCTCTGTGTGAGCTGAGATTTAATGTTTTGGCTGTGTGCTTTGCTGTGTTCTATGTTATTTGTTCAGCTGTGTGCAGAGTGAATGTCATTCAATGCTGTGTGCGATTACGATGATATTCATATTTATTACATTCATACATTTACATATCTGTATGACACGAGCCTGTGTGGCAAAAGAAATAGGATTAGTGTGTGTTTTCCTGGACTGCTGTGTGCGATAGTCCATATTTACGAGGTTTGCTCAGAGCTGTGTGCTCAGGCTATATGCCTTACCTCTGCTGTGTGCGATAGAGGATAATTCCACTACTGTGTGCGATAGTGGATAATACCCGGGATTATTTGTCATTCTGTGTGAAATTGCATTTCATTGCACTTCATACATTATATTCATATATGTATGACTGAGATTGCTATTGTTGAACCTGTGTGGTTCGTATTATGCTGTGTGCTATATTGAATTCTGTGTGAAATTTAGACGATGAAATGTTGTGTGCTTCCGCTCGTGTTTTGTTTTACGAATGAAAATAGATTTGGGCCGGTGTATTGATTAATACAGCATGTATATAACTTTTATTTTCTCTCTCCTCTATTTTTAGACTTGATTTTATATCATTTCTATAAATTATATGGTTTATCAGGGAAATTGGTTTATGAAAATGAGTTCCACAACGTTCGTGGCTTGGAAGCATCACATTTGAAGGATGATTAATGGCATTTATGACTCTCAAATCAAGGCTGAAATTGATGGACAGAAAGTGAGTCACGTTTGCTTCGTTCACAAATACAGGACTCAAATAGACTCAAACGGACTCATTTTTTGGCTTGCAATTTTGGGCAGAACACGAGTCATAAACGTGATTGAATTTACCACGAATGTGAATCTCATTCCATGAAACAAATATGTGTCCAGAAGGTGAGTCACGAATGTGACTCACCATGATCACGAATGCAGGACACAAATAGACACAAACAGACTCAAACGTGACTTGATTTTTGGCTTGTAAATTTTGGGCAGAACACGAGCCACGAATGTGACTCATTTGAGTCACGAATGTGACTCATTTGAGTAAAAAATGAGGGTCTCATTATGGAAAATATGACTCACCAAATATGGTCCAAATGTCCTTGTTCTGAATGGTTTAAGTGGGGGCATTTTTGACACTTCATAAAGGCTGAATGGAGGCTTATAAATAGGTTTCTTTTAGGTTTATTAGGGTCTTTTGGCCACCTTTGGCTGGGAGCTTTCTGGAAGCTTGGAGCAAGGGTTTTGTATTCTTCTTTTCCTCTCCTTCCGGTTCATTTTCTTTATTTTGTTTTTGCTCTATCACATAGCCATATTAGGATAGGGTTCTTGGTTGTAAATAGAGTTTTATAGTTGGTTTGCTTATATGATACATTTTGGTTTTTATGCTTGAATGATTTATCTCTTGATGAATGAATGTCTAATTGATTGTACCTAATGAATGAATGGTTTAATGGGAAACTATGGTTTATTGTTGTTAGTGGCCCTATGCCGGAATTGTAAAAGACGAGGTCTAGGGAGGGCTAATGTAACTCCCCGAAAATTCGTCTATTTCTAATTGAAATAATGATTATGACATAGGGAGGTTAATTCAAGTTAATTAATGTTAGGAATGTGTAAACAAGTTGGAATGGTGTCTAAAATAAGTTGTAAGTATGCTTGTAGTGAGATATGCATGTTCGGGATCGAAAGAGGTCAGAAAACACTAAGTGCGGCAGTCTGCTTGCAAATAATGTATGTTATTTTGCACTTAACACAAGTTATTCAAATGAAAATAGGAATTAGGTATGTTATTGTTGGAATAACGTACGTTATTCCATCCTTTTTCCCAAAAATAGATTTTTGTTAACGTACTTTAATTGTTAAAATAAAGATACATTATCGGGGGTCGAGAGAGGTCATTAAAAGGCTGGAAACATTTCATTCCAGGTCAAAAACAACCCACAACCTCCCAAACATCCTCTCAACTTTCAAACACAAACTTTGAGGCCTCCCAAACATTAAAACAACCTAGCAACTCAAGGATTTTAGCAAGGAAACAACATAACAATCCATCCATGTGATTTCCTCTTAGATAGGTTTTTAAGGAATGATAAGATTTCGATTTAAGGTTGAAATTTGTGTGAAATCATGTGAATTTGGTAGGGTTTTGTAGAGTATTCAAGGTAGGTTAAGATTCCGTAAACCATTAACAGAAATACACGAGATCTGATGAGATTTAAGGAATTAGGGTTTCTCAGAGAATTTCGGGATTTCGAGAAAATGGTTAGATAAATGAGAAATCAAGTATAGAATGTTTCTCATAACATGAAATGTACTCTAATTTGTGTAGGAGACGATAAACAGAACCCGAATAGGGGATTTTCGCCGAATCGAGTCCGCGGGAACGCGAGGTAAGTGTTCTATAACGCTTAATACAGAATCTTTCCCTTTGTATGGTTGAATCATTGTGAACAATGTTGATATTGTTGAAATGATGGTAAAATAAAAGCTACAAATAAGACTTGACTTATTATGCCTTGTGTGATTCTTTGGAGAATTTGTAAGAATAGTTCGGAAAGAGATATGTGAGTTACACTTCTATGCTTTCAAGGCCAATTTGATCAATTGTATGGAAAATGTGAAGTGGATTTATAATTAACTTGTATGGCATGTTATGAATGTGATGTGTTGTGCGATTCTAAGTGCAAAGCTTATAATGAATGTTGCTCAAATGTGCTAGATGATCATAGGTGTGAATCTTATGGCAACTTGTGTATGGTATGTGTGACCATCTATTGTGAGTACTATGTTGAAAGGACTTATCAATGCTTGTTTTGTGATATGATATGTTTGGAATGTTTGAGAATTGGAAGAGGAGACGCGTAAGCGTTCTTCTCATTTGTTTCCGACATTCATTATGATTTAAATTTCGAAGACGAAATTTTCTAAAGGGGGATAGAATTTTAACGACTTAAAAATTCCATTTAACTAAAGTTTAAATAATATACGTAGGAAAATACGAATAATTTTTTTGCGAATTATTTAAAATAATAATTCGGTGGAAATATGTGTGAATTAGATGGAAATAATAATTAAGCTAGAAGAAATAATAATGGGGTTTGTGAGTCAAGTGGGAAAGAGGGTATCGAGTAAAAGACCAAAAGGGTAAAACCGTCCAAATTTATGAATCATTATATATAAACCCTCAATCTTCTTCTCTTCCACACCACCCACACGTTATTTCCTCCACCACTCTCTCTCTCAAGTTCAAAAACCCGAGCCACCATCGATTCTCACGAAACCTTAGAGTTCGGGAGTTCCGAAATCAGTCTGTCAGCAAGAATCACTAAGATTTTTTGTGAGGTTTTGGTGAATCCCGTTATTGCCATGAACCCTAGTTTTCCAACCACATATCTCTCTCATTTTAGTTCCAATTTGAGCAAACGATGGCTCGTTGGAAAGCTTAGCATGTGTACTCTCTAGTAGTCACAATTTTTGGTGTTAAATTGTGATTTAGGTGCTTGAAATAGATGTTAGA